>SMDT01000630.1:0-153410 GCA_005392925.1 Aquilaria sinensis | reverse complement strand
GTCGAGTCTTTGAAGAAGGAGCAAAGAAGAAGAAGACGAAGGCGCTGAGGAAGGAGATTGCCGATCTGGAGAGGGAACTTGATGAGCTGGGGTCGAGAATAAGAAAGCTGAAATGACCAAGGTCGGTTTTCAAGACGGCTTCTGCCTCGTTCGTCACCAAGTGCTTAGAGGTTCCCAGATTGGACCTCTCTTTTTTGGAGGCCCTAAACATTCCCGAGGGGCCTCGGTGGTCTTGGTCGAAAATGAGCACCTGAACTTGCCCCTTTCTTTCCCGGCGCCGAAGGTGGTGGAAAAGGATGCAGGAGTTGGTGGCTCCCGGACGCCGAGATTCCTTAGTTTGTTTTAGGGTGCCTTTTCCTTCTTTTGTCTTCTTTTGGCGAGCTTTCTTCTTTGTAAGCAGATTATCTCAATAAAGACTCTTTCTTAAAAATTTTGGCTAAGTCTTTTTGTAAGATTTTTCATTTTCCATTGTCCCGAACATGTTCGCTCAAGAGACTTGGAAAATACGGCGATTTCTTCGCGAAATTTGACTTGTACAACTTATGCTCAAGAATTTTGGCTAAGTCTTTTGTGAGTTTTTCCCATTGTCCCGAACACGTTTGCTCAAGGGACTTCGGAAAATCATATCTCGCTTATGTCAGCGGTTTTCGCGAATTCAGACTTGTATAACTCATGCTCAAGATTTTTGGCTAAGGAACTTTTGTACTTAGAAATTTTTCTGTACAATACAATCTTCTCACCGAAATCTTAAGCATAGAATTTTCTCAAGGCGTCCGAATGCCACGTATTTTTTAATTCATACCTTCGGAATCGCCAAGCTTGTACACCCCTTTTCGTACTTCGACCAGGATCAGATAGGGACCTTCCCAGTTCGCGCGAAATACCCCATGGGATGGCCTACGAGGTGCAAATTTAGCCTTTCGGAGAATGAGGTCTCCTTTCTTTATTCCTTTTGGCCTGGCACGCAAGTTTATAGCCGTGGCCACTCTCTGCTGAAAAGCTTTTCTTCTCAGCTCCGCTATTTCTCTGTGTTCGCCGACGAGGTCGAGCTTGGTTCTTAGGCCGAGGTCATTTCTACTTTCATCAAAAACTTGTACTCGGATTGATGGTTGCACTACCTCGACTGGGATGATGGCCTCTGTACCGAAAACGAGTGAAAAAGGCGTTTCCCCTGTTGCTCTTCGGGGTGTTGTTCGGTAGCTCCATAGTACACTTTGGAGCTCTCCTGGCCATTTCCTTTTTGCTTCCCCCAGCCTCTTTTTCAGACCATCTTTTATGGTCCTGTTAGATACTTCTACCTGCCCATTGCTTTGGGGGTGAGCTACTGGGGCGAAGTGCATTTTTGTTCCGAGGTCACTGATAAATTCCTGGAACCCTTTGTCTATAAACTGGGATCCATTATCAGCTACTAGTACCCTTGGTATGCCAAATCTGCATACGATGTTCTTCCATACGAACTTCTGCACTTCTTTTGCCGAGATAGTAGCCAACGGTTCCGCCTCGACCCATTTGGAGAAATAGTCTACTGCTACTACACAGAATTTCACGCCTCCAGGCGCTGTTGGGAGTGGTCCTATGAGGTCTATGCCCCAGACTGCGAAGGGCCAGGGGTAGTCAGCCGAAGTCACCATTTCCGAGGGTGTCCTCTGGATATTTGCGTGTTTTTGGCAGTTACCACATTTTCGGACGAACTGCCTAGCGTCCTTTCTCAGGGTAGGCCAAAAGTATCCTTGGCGCAGTATTACTGCCGCCAGGGCGTCGGTTCCAATGTGTGAACCACAAGCGCCTTCGTGGACTTCTTCGAGGATCATTTCAGTATCCTCTTCGCCAACACACCTCTGTAAAGGATTTGCATATCCCTGCCGATACAGTTCTTCGCCTATTAGGAAGAATCGCCCGGAGCATCTTCACACTTTTGCAGCCTCGATGGGGTCTTCGGGGAGCGCGTTGTTCGCAAGATACCTTTTTATCGGGTCTTTCCAGCCTTTTTCTGAAGTTACTATGCTCAGTACTTCAATGCTTGGGCGGCTTAGTACCTCGGTGTATGTTTTTGACTTCGACAAGCAGTCTGCTTCGGCGTTATCCCGTCGAGGTACATTTTCGATCCGTATGGTGTCGAACTCTCGAATGAGCTTTGTCACCAGTTCGTGATATTTTGCCAAGATTGGGTCCTTCGCCCCATAGTCTCCTGCCGTTTGCCGAACTACTAGCTGGGAATCGCTGTGGGCTTTTAGATTTCGCACGCCAATTCTTCTGGCTAGGCGCAGTCCTGCTATGAGGGCTTCATATTCAGCCACATTGTTGGTGACGTTAAAGCTGAACTTAATAGCCTTCATTACTTCAAGGCCTTCGGGACCTCTGATAATTACCCCAGCTCCCTGGTGTTCGGACCCCGAGGCTCCATCGACGTACAAAGTCCACTCTGGCTCACCTTCGCTTGGATCTGGATGGCTATCTTCGGTGGTGGGTACTTCGGCAATGAAGTCTGCCAGAGCTTGAGCTTTTATGGCTTTTCGAGGTTCATAAGTGATGTCGTGTTCGCCAAGCTCTATGCACCATTTGGAAAGCCTTCCCGAATGATCAACTTTTCTCATGACATCGCGCAGAGGTAGACTGCTTCGGACGATGATAGGGTGAGCCTGAAAATATGGTCGCAGCCTTCTTCCTGCTAGCACCAAGGCATATATAGCTTTTTGCAACAGAGGGTACCTGACTTCGGCGCCATGCAGGGACTTGCTTACGTAGTAGACTGGCCATTGCTTCGCCCCCTCTTCTTTCACAAGGACCGAGCTTACGGCTTTTTCTGTGACGGCGAGGTATAACACGAGGGGCTCTCCCTCGCGAGGTTGCCGCAAAGTGGGCAGACCGGCTAAGTAGATTTTGAGTTCCTCCCAGGCCTTTTGGCAGTCTTCACCCCAAGGATGGTCATTACTCCCGAGGTTGTCCTCCTTTTTTGCTGCCTTAGTGAGGACTTTGAAGAATGGTCGACACCGGTCTCCATATCTGGAAATAAACCTGCTGAGGGAGGTTATCCTTCCGGTGAGCCTCTGCACATCTTTTATTGTGGCAGGAGTTCGGAACTCGAGTAGAGCCTTAATTTTTTCTGGGTTGGCATCAATGCCTCTTTCTGATACCATGTACCCAAGGAACTTTCCCGAGGTCACTCCGAAGATGCACTTTTCGGGATTAAGGCGGATCCCGAAGGCTCTGAGCTGGTGGAAAGTTTCCTTTAGATCTACGACGTGGTCGCCAGGCAGTTTGCTTTTGACTATCATGTCATCCACATATACTTCCATGTTTCTCCCTATTTGGTCACTGAAGACCTTGCTCATCAACCTCTGGTAGGTGGCTCTTGCGTTTTTTAGCCCGAAGGGCATCCTGATGTAGCAGTATGTTCCTCCCTCGGTGATGAAGGCGGTTTTTTCTTCATCTTCAGGGTCCATCCTTATTTGATGATACCCACTAAAGGCGTCTAAGAAAGTTAGGAGCCCGTATTCGGCAGTTGAGTCTACCAATTGGTTTATCGGTGGGAGAGGGTATGAATCTTTCGGGCAAGCATCGTTCAAGTTTCTGAAGTCGATGCACATCCGGAGTTTGCTGCTTCCTTCTTTTGTGGCAACTACCACATTGCTTAACCATTCAGGGTACTTGACCTCCCTGATGACATCGGCTTCTAACAGTCGTTGGACTTCGGTTTTGACAAAGTTACTTTTATGAACTGAGATGCCTCGCTTCTTTTGCCGGACAGGCTTTGCTTCCGGACTTACTTTGAGGCTATGTTGAATTATGTCAGGGTTTACCCCTGGCATGTCTTTCGGCGAGTAGGCAAACAGATCTTTATTTGTCAGTAGAAAAGATACAAGTTTTTCCTTGTCTCCTTCGGCCAAGTTTTTCCCTATTCGGGTATTTTGGCCTGGGACAAGTTTTACTTCCTCCATTTCCGCCTTCGCGGGATTCTCTGCCTTGCCCTTTTTTGGAGCTTTTGCTTCCACAGCTTGCGCGAAGTTGTTTGCTGGAGTCTTTCGTGTTTTGACGAACACCTTCCTTACCTCGCCTTGATCTATGAAGATTTCCGCATCTCCATCCTTGGCGGCAAAAGTGACGGTTAAGTACTTGACATCAGGGCGAATGTGCAGGTTTCCCTGTGTCTGTCTTCCAAGGATGGCATTGTACGATGAAGGGACATCCATAACAATGAACCTTGCCATTGTGGAGGCGTACAACTCTGCTGTCCCAATCACCGAAGTCCCTTTCAGCATCAAAGGGAGATCGATCCATCCGAGGACGGGCAGTTCGGATGGACCTACCCCGAAGGTAGGCGAGGTGACGGGCTTGAGGTTGCTGCTAGATACACCCAACCTCGGCAGCAAGTGTGAAAATAGGACGTCGGCATTTGATCCGTCGTCAAGCAGCACTCTCTTGACGTCCCAGTTTCCTATTCTCGCCATGATCAATAATGGGTCGTCATGGGGAAAAATGACGGCGGAACCATCCTTTCGGGCCAGCTTTTTTGTTGGACTTTGATACTCCATGACTGCTATTTCTCTGGCCTTCCTCTTTCTTTCCGAGGATGGTAGTCCCGTCGTAATTGTTTGTATGATTCCCGCTGGAGGTGGGGGGCGCCTTTTCGGACTTCGGTTTCTCCGCCTGTCGGAGTCGTAGTCCTCATCTTCTACCTTTCCTTCCTCCTCTTTTCTCCCTTTCGGGGAAGGCATGTGCAGATAACGCCGAAGTTGGCCCTGTTTTATCAGCGACTCTATATACTTTTTCAATTGGAAGCAGTCTTCGGTGTCGTGGCCGTGGTCGCGATGAAACTGGCAGAACTTCTTCATATTCTTTCTGTTGTCGGCAGTCATGGCCCGTGGCCGCTGAACCTGAGTTCCCTGCCTTTCCATTGTCATGAGGATGTTGGTCCTTGTGGTGTTTAGGGGTGTGAAAATGGGGAGTTTCCTTCCTCTCGTTCTCCGAGGTCGGCCTGCCTGTTCGGTGGGATACCGGGTTTGCTGGTTGGACCCTTCGGCCCGGGTGTGATCGGACTTCGGTCCGCCCATTCTCAGTTCTTCGGCCGTCATGTGCTGTTCGGCCCTTCGGTAAAATTCGCCCAGCGTGTCCGGGGGGTCCTTGGAGAATTCGTAAAACAGCTGTGAGTCCCTCTGAAGGCCCCGTGTCATCGCGAGGATGCGTACTTCGGGCCGAAAGTCTGGGACACTCAAGGCCTCTCTGTTAAATCTCTCGACATAGTCGCGGATGGTCTCTCCAATTCTTTGCGCTATGTCGAACATCTGAACCGGCATCTTCACCGTTGGCCGACTTCCGATAAACTGCTGCGTGAAGGCTGTGGATAACTCCTGGAACTCCGTGATGGTTCCTGGGGCCAATGAATTATACCAGGCTGTTGCTGGCCCAGTGAGAGTGACCTCGAAACATTTGCACAAGGTAGCGTCGTCGGCACCGTGCATCATCATGCTGCGTCTGTACTTGGTCAGATGGGCCTGTGGATCAGTACGGCCATCATAAGTTTCCAGCCGAGGTACTTTGAAGTCACCTGGCATGGCTGCCTCAACTACATCTTGGGTGAATGGGGACTCATCCCCACAAAAGGTTCCAGACAGCCTAGCCCAGACGGGTTTGCGGGCCACCTGTTTCTCCACTCTGTCCAACCTCGCCAATATCTTCTCCATAAGGATTGTGGCACTAGGTTCTTCTTTTGGGAGGGGAGATTGTCGGTGCCTCTTTGGAGAGTGAGTTCGGCGCTGAAGGGATTTTTACCTCGCCTCAGGTGACTGGCTTCTCCTATGTGTGATTTTGTGTCGTCTTGACCCTGCTTGTCCCGCGAGCCGTGCCTCGAGGGGCATGTTTTCCGTTGAAGACTCCTCTCGTGGGTCTCCGCATCCCGAACTATGATGGGTTGGTTTGGGACTTTTTTCCCGAGGGTGTGCTGGCGAAGGAGGCCTTTGGGCTTGAGCTTGTTGCGGCCACCTTCGGTCTATCTGTTGTGTCATTTCAGCCACAACAGAATGTTGAAAGTCGCGCAGAAAGCTCATGGTTATGACCAGAGGACGCTCTTCCTCAGGCGTGGAAGTCCCTGGAAGGGCTTGCTCAGTGGCCGGTTGGACTTCAGGCGCGGACGGGGACCTCGGGAGTCCCTTGTCCTTAGAACGCCGAGTCTCAACGACGGCGACCCGAGGATGGGTTCCCACAGACGGCGCCAAATGATGCCCTGAGACATCTTCACTGGAAGGCATGGTGACTTCCGGGAGGACTTCCTGTGAGGGAGAGCGTCTGGAGTTGAGGTTTCCTAGGGGAGTGTGCCTGAAAAGCTCAGAGAAGAGGGTTAGGAGGTCCCCGGGGTGCTTTTCCGGGGAGGAGCCTCCGACGCCCAAGTCAGTTTCCTGAGAAGGTAAGGGGAAGCACTAGAGTTTTTAGTGGGCTTGCCTGTATTTTCTCAAGGAGGAGGAGTCCCAACCGATTTGCCAGGGTCTGTTCCCTAGTATTTATAGAGTGCCCAGCCCGTTCAGATGACGACACGTGTTCGGTCGGATGTTCTCTGAGTTTCTGGGCGTAGGGGACAAGTAGCTGTTGACAGGCTCCTTGAGCCTTGAACCGAGACAGGTCGTGACAAGACCTGGACGGCGTCGGCGTGTCAAATCGCCGTTTGAGGTGACATGTAGCGTCTGTGGGCGGCATGTCAGAGGCTCCTTAAATGCTCATGCCGTACTCCCGAGGTCCTCTGGGCGAGGTCGTTCTTTGACACGGTCGCCCTTCTTCGGGAGTTATGCTCGTGCTTTTGGGGGGTTCCCTTGTTCGGAGGTTCCACCTTCGGGGAGATTCTCTTCTGCTTGCGATAGCTAATTCTCTGTATCCGAAGGCGATCCGTTCGGTCCCCCGAGGGAGCCGGCACCATCTTTGCAATCCCTGGCGTTCTTGCCGAAGTTCCAAGTTTGGGGTGCTTGGCTTCGTTCCTTCCGAGGTCAGTGATAGTGCCTCTTTCGGGTGACGCCAGGCTTCCTGATCATACTTTCGGCAGGAAGTATGTTCTGAAAGAGGCGATAGCCCTTCGGCTATCACTATTGTTTCCTGGGACGGAGGATTGCCGAGTTCGAATTTCGGAGGTCGAAATCCTTCTTTTCGTGGCGGTTGGTTTCTCTTCTGAGGTTGGTGCTTTGTGCTTTGTCTAAACCTATGGGTTCGAAGGCTGATGGGCATCTCGGCTATCAGAAGAGCAGAGGAGAGGGGACGATGAAGAGTATGACTCGGATTGACATCGGGACCAAAGTCCTCGAAAGAACCTACCACCATCGGCGGGGGTTATCCAAACCATCACCACTGGGATACCCTCGGCTGAAAGAAAGAGGAAGATAAGAGAAATCTCCGTAATGGAGTACGGAAACTCCCCAAGTAGACTCACTCGTAAAGATGGGTCTACAGTAAAGTTCCCCCATGATGATCCACTCCTTGTCATGGCAAGAATAGGAAACTGGGATGTCAAAAGGGTACTCCTCGATGATGGCTCAAATACCGATGTCATCTTTTCCCATTTGCTGCCCAAGTTAGGCATTCCGAAGGGCGACCTCAGCCCAGTCAGCTCCCCTACCTTCGGCGTCGGACCCTCCGAACTTCCGGTCCTTGGGTACGTCGACCTACCTTTGATGCTAAAAGGGGTTTGCCCCCATAGCCAGGAGGAGTTAATGGCTTCCGTCAAGACAAGATTTATTGTCATTGATGTGCCATCGGCTTACAATGCTATCCTCGGAAGGCAGACCCAGGGCAACTTCCACATTCGCCCAGACATAAAGTACCTAACAGTCACCTTCGCCACCAAAGATGGAGACGCAGAGATCTTCATTGACCAAGCCGAAGTCAGGAAGGTCTTCACAAGGGCCAGGCAAAGCCCAGCAAAGATACAAGTACAGACCTCGGCAAAAGAAAAAATGGTCTCGGTGGACAGGGAAACAATGGAGGAGGAAATTGAAAGCCTCAAAAAAGTAGAAACAGAGGATGTAGAGTTGATCCCCGGCCGAAACACCCGAATTGGGAAAAAATTGGCCGAGGACGACAAAAAGAGGCTTGTATCCTTCTTATGTATGAACAAAGATCTATTTGCCTACTCGCCAAAGGATATGCCTGGGGTCGATCCCAGCATAATCCACCACGATCTTAGAGTGCAGCCGAACGCCAGACCAGTTCGACAGAAAAAATGAAGTCTATCGGCTCACAAGAATTCCTTTGTTAAAGCCGAAGTTAAGCGCCTCATTGAGGCCGGGGTAATAAGAGAGGTAAAATACCCCGAATGGCTCAGCAACGTCGTCATTGCCACGAAAGAAGGAAGTGAGAAGCTCCGAATGTGCATTGACTTCCGAAATTTGAATGACGCTTGCCCAAAAGATTCTTACCCTTTGCCAGCCATAGACCAACTGGTAGATGCAACAGCCGAATACGGGCTTCTTAGCTTCCTCGACGCCTTCAGTGGATATCATCAGATTCGAATGAACCCTGAAGATGAAGAGAAAACAGCCTTCATCACCGAAATAGGCACCTACTGCTACGTCAGAATGCCCTTCGGGCTGAAAAACGCAGGGGCTACTTATCAAAAGCTGATGAACAAGGTGTTCGATTCACAAATTGGGAGAAACATGGAAGTATACGTTGATGACATGATAGTCAAGAGCAAAATGCCTGGTAATCATATCACTGACTTCGCCGAAACCTTCCAACGACTTCGGGAATATGACATACGTCTCAATCCCGAAAAATGTGTGTTCGGGGTAAGTGCAAGAAAATTTCTCGGGTTCATGGTATCAGAAAGGGGAATAGACGCCAACTCTGAAAAAGTCAAGGCCCTGCTGAATTTCCGAACACCCACATCCATCAAAGATATACAAAGGCTTACCGGGAGAATCATTTCCCTTAGTAGATTCATCTCCAGGTACGGCGACCGATGTCGACCATTCTTCAAAGTACTCACTAAAGCCCCCAAAGGTGAGGACAGCTCCGAAACTCAAGAGCATCCATGGAACTCAGAATGCCAGAAAGCCTGGGACGAGCTTAAAAACTACCTGACCAAGTTGCCAACACTTCGACAACCCCGGGAAGGAGAACCCTTCATCCTTTATCTCGCAGTAACCGAAAAAGCGGTGAGTTCGGTCCTGGTAAAAGAAGAAGGTGGGAGGCAATGGCCAGTATATTATGTAAGCAAGTCCCTACATGGCGCCGAGATCAGGTACCCATTGCTCCAAAAAGCCATCTACGCCTTAGTACTCGCGGGCAGAAGGTTGCGACCCTACTTCCAAGGACACGCCATCACCGTCCGAAGTAACCTGCCTCTACGCGACGTAATGAAAAGAGTAGAGCATTCGGGAAGATTATCGAAATGGTGTATCGAACTTGGGGAGTACGAAATTACTTACGAGCCAAGGAGGGCAATAAAAGCCCAGGCACTGGCAGATTTCATTGTCAAAATCCCAGAAATAGAGAATGCCAAAACCATTGAGGAAGACCAAACAAGGGTTAATCCAAAATGGAAGCTCTTTGTCGATGGAGCATCGGGCGCAGAACACCAAGGCGCTGGAATAGTCCTCCGGGGACCCGAAGGCATGGAAGCCACTAAGGCAATTAAATTCAGTTTTGATGTTACCAATAACATCGCCGAATATGAGGCCCTTATAGCAGGACTAAAACTGGCCAGGAAAGTCGACATAAAAGACCTCATGGCCCACAGTGACTCACAACTGGTAGTCCGGCAAACGAAGGGGGAATACGCGGCGATGGATCCAACTTTGGAAAAATATCAGGATCTCATCAAAAAACTTATTGGAGAGTTTGACTCGGTACAAATCGAAAACGTACCCCGAAGTGATAATGCTCAGGCTGACTCCTTGGCCAAATCAAAGGAACCCACCGAGGTGCTAAAGTAACCTAGCACAGAACTGATGTGCATAGCAACCTCGGGGGAAGGATGGCGAGATCCCATCAGGAAGTATCTGGCAACCTCGGAACTCCCTGAGGATCCGAAAGAGGCCGCAAAAGTACCAAAACGATCAGGAAGGTACTTCCTCATCGGAGATGAACTGTATAGACAAGGGTATGCGAGCCCCATGCAGAGATGCATGGGTGAAGATGATGTCAGAACAGTACTCGAAGAAGTCCACGAAGGAGCTTGTGGCTCCCATATAGGAACGAACGCCCTCGATGGGGTACTACTTCGCCAAGGTTACTTTTGGCCAACCTTGAGGAAAGATGCAAGGCAATTTGTCCAAAGATGTGACAATTGCCAAAGGCACGCCAATATCCAAAAGCTACCTTCAGAAACAATAAACTCAGCAAATTATCCTTGCCCTTTCGCCGTATGGGGCATTGACCTCATCGGACCTCTTTCGAACGCTCCCAGTGGGGTAAAGTTCTGCATAGTCGCGGTGGACTACTTCACTAAGTGGATAGAAGCAGAGCCACTGGCATCAATCTCAGCAAAAGATGCTCAAAATTTTGTGTGGAAGAACATCATATGCCGATTTGGCATACCAAGGGTAATAGTGGCCGACAATGGAACCCAGTTCACAGATAGAGGATTCCAGGAATTCGTGACCGACCTCGGCATAAAAATGCATTTTGCCCCAGTAGCCCACCCCCAAAGTAACGGGAAGGTTGAAGTATCCAACAGGACAATAAAAGATGGCTTGAAGAAAAGACTAAAAGAGGCAAAAGGGAAATGGCCAGGAGAGCTCCCAAGCGTGCTGTGGAGCTGCCGAACGACTCCCCGAAGACCTACGAGGGAAACTCCTTTCTCGCTCATGTACGGGACAGAGGCCATTATTCCCATTAAGGTCATACAGCCTTCGATAAGAATACAAGTATTCAATGAAGGAGGAAATAATCTCAGCTTGAGGACAAAACTAGGCCTCCCCGAGGAGCATTGCGAAATGGCCGAACTAAGGAGAAAGGCTTTCCAATAAAGAATAACTCGCGCTGCTAACATACATGTGAGAAGAAAAAAAATCAAAAAGGGAGACCTTGTTCTCCGAAAGGCCGAATTTGAGCCACGAAAGCCGTCAGAAGGGGTACTTCGGGCAAATTGGAGTGGACCTTATTTGGTCCTCGATGAGGTGCGACCAGGGGTCTACAAACTAGGCGATACCGAGGGAATAGAGTTGAAAAACACTTGGCATTCAGATTCTCTGAAAAAATAATATACTTAGACATTTTTTCAAAGAAAGCTTGTAACTATTCTTCCCCGAAGTCAGCAATGAAAGTACATGCCGAATACGGTCACATTACTAGAAAAAAGTTTCTTGATGGTTCTCTTTTTGGAACTAACTCCTTCATGGAGTCTAACGACTCGACAGGATGAGGAAAAAGTCTAAAAAGACTTACTCCGAAAAACATGGGCGCAGGGGTTTGCCAAAAATGCATACTTAGGATTGCACTGACTTCTGATGACTCGTATTCGGAAGAAAGAATGGAGATTGGAAAAAAAATCTTCATTAAAAATCCTAAGGCAAAAAAGTACAAAGCAGCAGGAGTACCAAAAAAAAAAAAAAGAAGCCTATGGCTGAGCAGGGGCATCTGGTGTCTTTTCGGCTTCATCATCTTCAGATGGCTCAGATGGAGGCACAGGCCCAGCCGGAGGAAGATTGAGAAACTCGATCTTAGACCATGTCCCCCTGGGCTCTTTGGGGAAGTCTAAGGCAGACAGGTAAGAAAGGTCGAGCTCAAGGTGCCGAGCAAGGACTTGGTGGCGTGCCAAGCAGAAGCCGTCTTGGTAAGACACTTTCGACATCTGCTCGGTCTGATCCTTCTCGGCCCGAAGGGCCGCCAGCTCGGCCTTAAGTGCATAAATCTTCCCCTCCAGCTTCTTCTTCTTTTTGCCATTGGTCTCCTTCTTCTTCAGCGAATCAACCTCAGCTTGGAGCTCGGCATTCAAAGCAAGCGCCTTCATAAGGTTCTCGCCATCTTGAACGTTTGCCTTCCGAAGAGCCTCGTTCTCTGAAGAAAGAACGGCACACTTTGAGCCGAGATCTTCGACCTTCGCTATGAAGTCAAGAAGAAGTTCCTGCTTGCTTGCTGCAAGTTCGGCCCGAAGATTCACAACGTCCTTCTTTGCAATCTTGTTAAGCTCACCGTATTTGAGGATGTACTTGGCACAAAACTTCTTCACTTTGCGCAAAGACTCTTCGGACCGAGAACGGGATTCCGTTTGCTTTGCAGCCCAAGAACGGAAGTACCCGTTGTATGCCAAAAGCTGCAAAGAAGGGGGTCATGAATGAATATCAGAACGATAGAAACTTAGAAGAAAATTTTCTAAGTAAAAAAGAAGAAAGAACTACCTGAGCGGCATGCTGGGTCATCCTCGCCGCCAGGATCTCTTCATTGGGACATTCGGTAAACAAGCGACTAGAAGGTGGCATTGGTCATCACCCCCATCGCCATCTGGGGAGCCATCAGCTGGCTATCCTTAGAAAACAAATTCATGTCCTCTGTGAATGTCCAGAAGGGCTCCCTCGGCACCTTGTCTTGTGGGATCCGCCTGTCCCGAAGAGCCCTGCGACGGGCGTGAGTCTCCACCTAAGGAGCAGCAGGCATGTCCTCTACAATATCATGCCGAAGTTCCGTCAGAACATCATCCCTTAGCCATTCATCCAAAAAATCGTAAACGCGAAAAATACTGAGATTTCTAAAAGAATGGCTAAGGAACCAACCTGGTGGAACTTCGGCGACGTCATCCTCAGACTCTTCTCCCCGGACTTCGCCGGGAACATTTTTCCCTTTTCTTCTTTTACTCTCTTCGAGCTCTTGCGCAGATCTCTGATTGGCCGAGATCTCGGCAGAAAGAACGGGGCTCAGTGTGGCCCCGAGGAGGGTAGGATCCGAAGGAGGGTCTACAGGGGTTGAAGGTAGGCCAAGGGACCGATCTGGCATCTCAACCACGTCTTCGGGAGGAGGAGGAGGAGTAGTAGCCTAAGCCTTCTTGGACTGAGAAGGCCCGCCGCTGGTCGTCTTCTTCCTCTTGGCAGGCGCCTTCTTGCGCGTCTGCTCCCCCCTCTCAGCCTGGCCGAGGAAGAGAGACTTGTAGAAGTCAGCGGATTGATCGCCCATTTCTGCCAAAAAAAAAAAGTATCAGTGTAAGTCCAAAAGAAAAACAGATACCGAAACCAGGAAAGAGACTTACTCTCGGAAAAATACTCATATGTGATTTCGCCCCGAAGGAGCATGACTATCCAAGTCTTTTTTCCCGGAAGAACAGGCACGGGCATCCCGGGATCACTCTTGTGCGCATTCACCACTCCCAATTCCCGAAAGACCTCCTCGATCATAAGGTCCCACTTAATGGGAAAAGGGTAAAATGAACGCGGAGGAACCTCGGGGTCCCAGTCGGCCACAGCTCGGATAAGCCTATCAAACGTATCAAAGTCGACAAACAGCACAGGAGTTAGGAGCTTCCGGGGATCGACGACGTCAATCTTCAGAGTCCCCTGAGGCCCATCTGATCGGCACGTGGCTCCAAAACTCGGGGACTCGAAGAAAGAAAAACTTCTTCTGCCACCCTCGCCAGCTGTCCCTGTTGTCGAAGGTAAAGGTAAACTTCTTACTCCCGGACCCTCGGGGAAGCAGGAAGTAAAAATTGCCCTTCGGGACCGGGTGGAGTTTGTAATACTGCATGAAGAAGAGAAAGTGGGGGTTTACCTTAAACACCCCACACATGCAGAGAAAAGAATTGAAGTAAGAGTAAGAATTTGGGGGAAGTTGGTTCACGGCAATCCCGTGGAACTTACAAAATTCGCATATCATGCGATGGGGAGGATACCGAAGACCTGCTTTCAGTTGAGCTCGGTAAACGGTAACCTCATCCGAACGAGCCATGAAACCGTACGTACCCGGGGTAGGTAACCTCGGGACAACGTAAGAAGGAAGGTAATATTTGGCCACCCACTTCCTCATCTTCTCCGAAGTGGTGGAACAAGGGTGAGATTCAAGAGGAAGAAAGCTTTCAGGGAGAGGCCGGACAGTCATCAACGGGGTCGGATTTGACATTTTTTCAAAAAAAGGAAGAAAGGAATAATAGTACTTTGGAAAAACAACCTCAGAAGGAAAAGAACTACAGAAGGAAGCACCCACCAAAGGTTTTGCCAAAATCTGGGTTGCGAGATGCCATTGTGCAGAGTTGCCGGAGATTGCTCCGCCCTAAAAACCATCGCCGGAAAAAGGAAAAAGACAAGAGAAGGCTCTGGAACAGATGAGAGCTAAAGCAAAGAGTGATGCAAAAATGAGACGAAAGTTGCTTATATAAACCAAAGAGGGTAAACGAAACGTCACCATTATTATCCCTCGAAGGTGCAACAGCCTCATTATTACTTATCGAAGGTGAAAGACACAATTAGCGTGACCAGCGTAACTATTTCGCTATCCACTAGCGGCCACGTGTCAGCCAATGCGAAGACCTAGGGCACGCCTCTCTGACATCGCGAACACCCAGGCACGCTTATCCATAACTGACATGTCTGACCAAAGGATGCGACGGTTCACAAACCCGCAGCAGAAAAAAATGAAAACAAAAGCTACACGTGCCCCGAGGTCACCCAAAGAACTAGGGAAGGGTACCTCGGGTATGAAAAGATGTATTCTGGAGAAGAGCAACTTCTTGAGTGGAGCTCCGACCACGAGCTCGGCAAAAAAGCCTTCCCGAAAGCATAAAGCCGAAGTCTCCGCTTCGACTTCCCGGGAGGGGGCATGTGATAGCCGAGGTGCCCATCACCCTTCGAACCCATAGGTTCAGACAAAGCACCAACCTCGGAAGAAAACCACCCGCCACAGAAAGAAGGATGTTCGACCTCCGAAATCTGACCTCGGCAATCCTCCGTCCCAGGAAACAACAGTACCAGCCTCGGGGAACGATTAAACCACCCTAAAAAATGGGGATATCCCTGGGAAAGGCCACTCTCGGGAAATATACTCCTACGATACTAAAATAACCTCAGGAGACAAGCTATTCTCCGAAGAGGTCTCATCCACCAAAAGGGACCTTGGGAGTACGACATGAGCAATTAAGGAGCCTCTGACACATCCCTGACACGCCACTCCCAGATACGTTCTGACACGCCGCTTGCAGGGACTTTCTTGCACGCCACTCTCGGGTCACCTAGGCTCTTAGCCCTACGGCCTATGATCGGCTGAGTGACCCCCTATTCCCCGAAGATGTGGACCGCATCCCACTGAACACGTTTCACGATCTGGGCCGACCACATGAAGAGAGCTATTACTGTTCGCTCTTCTATAAACACTCGGAAAACGCCCTAGGTAAGGGGAGGTCTTTCGAATACGAAGGACCATACTTCTCCACTATCTATCACCTCTTGATCTCCAAAAATACTGACTTGGGTGTCGGAGGCTCCTCCCTGGGAACATACTCCGGGGACCTCCTAACCTCTATTTTCTAGACATTTCAGGCACCCTCCCCTGGGAAACCTCCTCCTGAAGCGCTCTCCTCCACCAGAAGTCCCCCTTGCTCCTATCATGTCACATGACAAAACTGCCACCGGCCACCACCTCTACTCATGGATATTGTTGAAGGATCTCTAATTACTCAAAGCTATCTTGGTGAATCTAGTAATCTTGAATCCTCAACACCAAACTCTGTGCCTAAGCTTCCAGGTGTGAGATAGCTTAATGAGCTTTGAAAACTTGACCACTAACTTCAAACTCAGAGTTATTCACTCAAAGCCTGGCACTAGTCAACTTCCCTCAATCTCTCTCCTATGCCTAAACCCACTAGTGTAATCTAACTTGACAAGTTAAACTTATCTATTAACACTCACATTGGAAAAGTTCTACTCTAGGTTTGACATCTAATGCTAGATACTAAACTCCTTAGTTCAAGCTACCTTAACAAGTATGAAACTTGTCCACTAACTCTCACACAGTCAATTCCTTACTCTAGGTTTAGTACCCGAAAACTCTTAATGTTCACTAAACAAAGTATGTCATTAGTGTACTTTGACCTTGCCACATACACCACTAGCACCCTAAGGCATACTGTGCTCCAAGCTCCACTATATTCTAGGGCTCTTCCAAATGAGTGAACTACCAAGAGTTCCAAGTCCTAGCCCACCCTAGAGTATGAGTCTTCCAATGTCCCATACAGCCAACCCCTATGCATCAGGTATACCGGTGCACTAGGCAAGGCACCCATACACCACCAGACCACCATGATCCAACTGTTCTTGCCACTCTGGAGTCTATTACACCCGCATCCCTACCAGAGGAAACCTCTCTAACCTAGGTGCCTAGACCTTCAAGTAGCTCATAGCCCTTGGGCCTTGTTTGTGCCCCCTAAATTCAGGTCTCCTAGCACTCAGTGATTAGGCCACTAATATGTTGCCCAAGCCAAAGGTCTTGATGATACAACTGTTTCACTTGGAGTATCCTAGGTGCCGAAAGCCTACACACTCAGTTTTTTCACTTTCCTGCATGTGGAGGCCAACACCCTACACTTGTCAGATTAGGTCTTTTGGTGTGTCCTCCAATCTTACTCAACTCCTTGACCACCTCTTAGGCCTCCCACCCTCTACCACTATCAAGCATCTCCATGATGACTGTTCCTCACTTAAACTATGTTTACAAATATCCATCTCTAACTTCCATGCCCAACTACCATACCAACCTTTCACCAAGATGATGCACTTGTGGCTTTACCATGTCAACTCAACTTACTCGGTGGGAAAACTAACTTCACCATTTAATTTAGTTAACTATCGAGAGGTGGTTAGCCATGGAAACTCACTTTGGTGGCTCGTCAACTACAACCCCACATAGTGCACCACACTAAGCACCTCAAAGTTATGAGCCTCTTTTAATAACCCTTAACCAATCACACAAATCATGGGCCTTCCTTTTCAAGGCACTAAGGACAAGTGAAATGCTCTAACTTTGGGCTTAAGCTAGCTCAACCAAAACCCTTATTGACTATGTTTCCAACCAGAACTCCCTCAATTTTGGTGAACACAGCAACTATCAGAGTCATAAACAGATATGTGAACACAACTGTACCTATACTAAACTTGGCACTTTAGACTACTAAGCATAATACTTAACTAGGTGGGGCTTTACTTTACCTTGTGGCTACATGTGAGTTGACTCTCGACTGGTCGTAGTGAACTCTCCCTCACAAGCATTCCTCTAACACAACCAAGTAGGGTTAAGGTAAAACATCCTCTTTTCAGTATCACTTGGTCATTTCTGACCTGATAGTTCAATGTCCCACTAACTTATTGGCACTAACATAAAATATCAAGTGACAACCACAGCGTAAGACTTAGTCCTTTACCTACTCAGCTAATTTCACTTGTCAAGTCTCTCTTCTTCTACAAGTCAACTCGACGGCCCTAAACTCCACTTAACCTCGGGGTAATGAACTCAAGTCACCAACTATCCCTAGATCCATGGAAGTCATTCCTATTGTACGAGTCCCCTTACTACCTTTCCATAGTCAAGTCAAACCCTAACAATTACTCTACTCCTACTAGCCCTAGCCTAGGGTTTACAGCTAGCAAGCGAAAAAACTTATCCATCCGTTTACCCCTAAATGAGTCCTTACTCCTTGGTTTTTCTATGGTCACCACCTGCATTCCATACTTAGAAATAAAAATTAAAACTTACTCACTTACCTTTTCGGCATCTGATTGAATCTCTCAACTGATGAACTACTATAAGGAACTCATGCATTCAATTAGCCAATATTTACATTACCAACTAGGCCAACCAAAACTAATCTTCTGAAAGAACAAAACCTATGGAACCTTAGGACAAATCCAATCTAAGGCATTTAAGCCTCTAGTTTTGTGGTTTCTAGCACGATCAAGTGGCTCCCAGGGCCCCAGGTATTACCCTAATCCGTAGTGCATCATTAGGTTCCTAATGCATTTAGGTTAACCCTTAACCTTACTCAAAACTACTACCCAACAAGCCAAACAAAACATGCCAATAAACTAATGCCAAAACTTACTAACAAAGTACCTAGACTACTAGTGAAAGGTGAGAGACTTACCTCACACTAACCATTCACCTGCCCACAAGTTCGCTACGACTACCCGTCGCATCCAGCTAGTGTTGCCTACTCTGACCACTTGACTGACTGAGCAAAGCTTAAACTATTGCTCTAGTAGTACTAGGCTGACTCTTTGTGGCAACTACTATTGGGGACAACTTTCTAGGTTGGTCTTGACTTAACCAAGCCTGATAATACCACTAGTCCGATGACCACTCAGACTATCGACAACATTTCTTAGGTGTAAGCTAAAAGTAATGCACTCATTGCACCCATGGGCCTTAGCCCTTCTCCTCATGATCCATTCTTGCTCGTTGGTCTTTAGCCGACTTATGCATGATGGGCATATTACTCATTCTCCTACGAGGTTGTGTGAGTCAACCTCTACCTTTCAGTTTCATATCTTTCACTCCTCTAACACTCCTTCGAGAGCTAATGCATTGTCAACCATCCACTGATGGCCCTATGTTAATGATCATCAAGTGCCTCCGCATCTAGCTCAAGACCTTGATAGTCCTAGCCTAAAGTACTTATTCTCGAGTAAAAGGGTATGAGAGTGCTCCTCCATATTGCTCTGTAGCCTACATGACCAAGTGTTTGTCACTTAGGTTAGTGCATCATTGGCTCTCTTCAGTGTGGCCTAACCCATCCAACTTGGTGGGTTCAAGTTCTAACACATTGGGAGTAAATAACTCAACCTTATGGCACTCCCCACTTCAGAGGTTTCCATGCCTTCATAATCTGACGAATCATGTTGCTACCTTGTGTTTGAGGTCCAAAAACAACTTCCTAGGATGGTGGTCACATCCTAACTACTTGCACTATGGTGTTGTCCTACCTTGGATCAAGCCAAACTAACAGCCCCAACACTGCCACACTAGACTACTAGGATTAATTCCTGGACTCTTAGCTTCCGAAAGCAAACTTGACTTAGTTTCACCATCATAACCTGTAGCCAAAGCTAGACAACAACTCACAAATGTTGGTTAGTACTAACTACCCTAGCACAAGAACAATCCATTATATCTCAGTTCCTAGCCTCCAATTACCATCATTGAGCTTTGATGCCAAACTAATACGGCCCCTCATGGGCCTACCCAAGAAGCCTATAGGAACTAGTCCCACACTAGTCGTAATTGGCTAATTGATTTCATGCACACTAGTTAAAACCTTTATGCTTCTAGTTAATTAATCCTACAATGTAGTCATGCATGAGTATGTGCTTTGACTTAAATGATTAAACAAGTAATAAAAACATAAAACATTGCCATGGAATTTCATTAAAACTAAACATCAAAATTGTCAATGCATACAAAGTATTTATGTGGTTAACTACATATAATTAACCGCATGTGAACAACCTAGCAAAAGTATATTATACTTACACCAAATAGTGACTTTATAGTACACTACTAATACAAGAACATCGAAGGGAAACTAGTGTATGAAAACTATACATTGAACAACAATACTAATATCCATAACTAAGCTCCTACCTTAGAGCAACGCCCAGTAGCAAGCTCCAAAGCCCTCCCTTGTGCTTCACTTGTCTTTGTCGGCCAGTTAGACAATTGTAGTTAGTACCATAACTTAACCAACATGCAACCCATAAAAGTAGAATCACAAGATTCAAATAAACAATATACCTGCTCATAAACCTAGCACAAAAACCCTTAATGGTTACCAATCGTATAAAACACATCTGCACAACAAAGACTAAATGAGTGAGAATCAGCAATTCTCAATAAAGGATCCCTCAACCTATAAGAGAAAACATTGAAGACACACATATATACAATATATATGAAGTTTACTGTGTGCGCTTACAATTTGAGGGCTAACATATACGCATATATTCTAGACCCTTAAGACTCCTCCTCTTCCTAGTCCTCACACAAGTGCCACCCTATTCCTAACAAGTTTTAGCCCCTAACCTGTTCCTAGCAAGCCTCAACTTGCTAATGTGCTAGTGAGTGAAGCTTACTAAATAACCTTCCCTTGATTGTTGTGCAACTGAGAATGGTGGATGCACTTCGCTTGAGTTCTAAGGAACTCACTAGGTGTGCTAAGCTTCCACATAGTGCCTTAAGTACTTAGACTTGCCTAGGTTACTTGTTTACTAAGCTTCCACCTCAAGACTTTGCTTAGAATGCACTAGGTTTTGATTTGCACCTTAAGTAACCTTGTGTAGGCTACAAGTGCATTAAACCTTCACTCAAGGCACATACCTATCCATCGTTACTTAGTTCACCCTAGTGGACTAGCAATGACCATGGTTGGACTTAATCACTAAGTTCTTTGGAACCATCTAGGTACACTATGGTTCCCACATTGAGACCTCAAACCCGAAAGCCTGACTAGGCTCCCAATGGTACTAAAACTTACACTAGAATAATGGTGCTCTAATATGGCCAAAATTCTCCCCACTTTGAACAAAAATGAAGCTCAATATATTCTAATTAAATCCTTTTAAAAACATGGAAAGGGTAGCCCTTCCTCTTAGCTTTATGCAGAATCTTGAATCGCCTCAATCAAACAGCCGAGCTAAAAGTTTTAAGCGAAATACTACAAGAGTGTCGAAGTTGGCAGGTCCAAGCTTTTTGCTTGTAGGGACGTATCACCAACCCTTGGTGATGTGTTGCCACAGTACAAAACACTCTAGTTTCTTGCACGAGGGCTTGGCAATGCATCGCCAACCTCAATAACTCATCCCCAACACTTCATGCCCAGAAAAATCTCAGATTTTGCCCCATAGGCATTTTAAGGGCTTTCAATCCCTCCTAATAGCCCTAGGGATGCCTCCAATTACATCAAACTTGCATGTATGCATGCACTAGGCCACAATACACCATTTAAATCAATCCTATGATATCCATAAACACCACACAAATCATCAAAACCTCACTAGTCCACCATGTTCATCACCATCCACCAACAAACACCATTCACAAAACTACTTGAATTCTACCACAAGCAAGCTATGAATGGCATCAAATATGCATGAATCATAAATCCCTTACCTTAATTGCACAAGAATTAGAAAGCACCAAGCATCACAAGCCAACAATTCCAAGTTCTAAGGCTCTACTAAGGTTTTTCCTAAGTTGCAAGGCAACACAAGTAATATGGCACCAAATTAACAATAACCCAACAAAACCCAAGCTTAAATCAACTCAAGAAACATGAAATCTTCAAGGATTGAAGCTTACCACATGCACAAACCAAGGTTCAAGCTTGAAAAATGTCACCAAGCTCCAAGACCTTGAAAACAGGTGGAAAACAAGCAACACTTCATTTAGGCACCAAGAAAACCTTTTAATTTCATCAAGAAATCATGCGTTTCTGAAGATTTGAGGAGGAGATGAAGAGCGAAAGAGAGAGCTGTGAATTTTAGGACTAAAATGGAGTGAATAGTGGCAGGCCAACCTTTCCAACAAGTTTTAAAATGAACAAACATCCCCCTCCCCAAACTTTTTAATTTTTGACAAAAGACTCCTTCCCCAAATAGTAACTAGGTAAATAATACACTTAGTAAAAAATGCTAGCTAGGTTTTTGAGTTTTAAAATTTTCATTTTTACTCCCGGGACATGTCCCAACCCTCCAAGATGCAAAATGACCATTTGCCTTTAGGCAAACTTAGTGCCCGATAGCCGAAGGGCTATTTCCCACATGACCTTCAGGTTAGTGGACCTGACACCACCCTCGAAAGGCCCTATGACTAACCGCGGTAGAATGATCAGCACCACCATTGGAAGAAAACAGGACCAACCTTGGTAAAGGGCTCAACACCATCCTCGAAAGTTAATACAGGCAACCTCAAAAAAAGTGAACTGCTACCTTCGGACAATAACCTAATCAACCTGTGAAAAGTAGGTCTACCACCCTCGGCAGCATAAAGATCTCTCTAAACATGTTGTGAATGTCTCCATTGTTAGTGTTGTGCCCAAAAGCCAATCATGAGATGATTGTATTTTTGCACATTGAGTGATGATATTTTATTAAGGCATTAATCCAGCAATTATGTTTGTTGTTTATTTCCTGCGTAACTTAACAAACATAATTGTAACCCTAGAATAATAATATTCTTAAAAGTCCCTGGTTTAGTATTATTGTGGAGCGGGTTGCAATAAGACATAACGACTAGCATATGTGGAGACTAATATGAGATATGTAGTCTACATATGGGTACAAGTTGGAGAACTTGTGTACTGGACCGACCCACCATGAGAACACTACATGGATCGTTATATGAGTGTCATAAGTGATTCTCATAGTGATCATGGTATATGTAGTCCTTCGACCTAAGATCATCAAGGTTCCCTACATGTGAGTCACATACTTTGATACTTTCCTTTGTTGCTCGTAACTGAGTGAACTTGAAGGAGGTCATTGGGTATGTCACATATCATGCGGAGGGATTTGTATGATCAAGATGGGATTTGTCCCTCCTATGTAACGGGAGTGATATCTTCGGGCCCCTTGATAGAGTGAGACTTAGAAAATGCATGGCCATGCTCGGATGAGTTGATATGCGATATCAATGTCATCAGTTTAAGTTAGTCTACTCGGTAATCAAGAAACCAAAGATTGGGCTATACGAGAGTGACACATTCCATGTCTCGTGCTTAGTCTTGATATCTTGGACAAAGGGACAATGGCATATATCGGTGATGATCATAAAGGTATAGTCGAATCATTGACAATCTTGTCACTTGGGTAGCAATGATGTGTTGCTAGACACCGCTCATTGCTTATGATCATAAATGTGATTTATGATCATTGCCAACGTGATAAGAGCCTATTGGGTCGCACACATAGAGCAATTTGGATCATTAGAGTGCATGGGCTAATTATTTGGGTTATGGTTTCACTTTAATTTCGTATTAATAATGGGCCCAAGAGTTGAGCCATTATTAAGCCCGAAATTAAATCCTAATTGGATTAGGGCTTTGAAACCCATTAGGCCTGGAAGTTGAGTCTCACTATAAATACAACTTTTAAGTGAGAAATTCACAGGTCTCCTTGCCCTAGCCTCCAAAAAGGACAGCCGCACTCTTCTCTTGCAATTCCTTGGAGGACGCAAGCTAGCACTGCGAGCGCAAGAGAAACGCATCTACCGGGATGTGGTGGAAGCGTGGTGATCCCGAGAGGCTCGTGTGGATACCATAGAGAGCCTGAACACGTCAACTATTCAGGTTTTGTGATTCGACTCTACAGTTGAGTGAGAGATCTCAACCGAAAATTAGGTATGAAAATTTTTGAACACCCGGTTTACCCCGTTTCACTTGGATCCTGGAGGGTTTCGGTTAAATTCCGCTGCGGTGTTTGGCTCCTGAAACCCATCATGTTTGTGCCTTCAATAGACTCCCCAAACCACCTTCAGGAGCAAACCACCTTCGGGTATAAACACAACTCTCAATAGGGTTCATAAGCCCCTGAGGGGTCTTAAGGGAAGATGACAAACATACAGTTTTGAGGGACCGCTAACAAGAACCTTGCACATGCCCCTATCCTCTGAGCATAATCGCCTACAAATAGCTGGACACACGTCTCCTTGAGGTACAGACCAAATGTCCAGCAAATCTGGCAAACGACGTGTCCTAATCTGCTCGACTTGGGAATAATGGCCTTCTCCTCCAAGCCTCCTATAAATACTTGAAAGGCTCCTAGGTAATACACAAGAGACATTCTTTTTATCCTCTCTACTCTTGCTAACCTCTCCCTCACATACTGACATGGGCGTCAGAGGTCTCCCCAGAAAAAACACTTCGGGGGGCTCTTAACCCACGTTCTTCAAGTGTTGTAGATATCATTCAAGTGATATTCTACCGGAGGCCCAACATGTCCTACATTAAATATGTCATCGAGCATGATTTGGTGCCATCTATAGGAACTAATTCCTTGGTTATCATCATAGAGACTCAACGTTCTAAGGACAAGGGTATTATGAACTCCCAGTATACGCTTGAGCCTTCAGCGACAAACGATGAAGCACACCTGAAGCCTTCCCTACCGGGGGACAAATGCCCTCTGTTGGTCACTATGGGTTTCCTACGCAATTTCCAGCACTCAATAGTGGCCAAAATGACACAATAGCTTGACCAAATATGGTTCACATGCACATTCGCCGGTCATCTCACCAGAGCTCGCCTAATAAGAGCCTTTATAGATAGTCCTCAATGGAGAACCAGCCATCTCATGGATGGTACACGGCATGGTCCAAATCAAAGGAACACAAGATCCTCCCAGCTTTGGAGTCCTCCTCCTCATGAGAAGACCTCATCTCCTTGCTATTGAAGTTACTCGCCCAGAAGAAGATGTCACTCCCCCTTGCCGTAACATTCCCAATAATGGGGAAAAGATAGTACCACTATCTTGATGGAGAAAATCTTGGGGAGATTGCACAAGGTTGAGAGACAAGTCTCCTGAAAGCTCGTCTGGTCAAGGTTATTTGAAACCTTTATCAAATATGAGTCTCCATTTGTCTAGGCGATAGTGGAAGCACCTATGCCTAGCGATTTCCAGGTGCCTTGCCTGGAAAGCTACGACGGCAAAACGACCATCAGACTAATTTAATCAAGTATAAACGGAGTATGGTGCTCCACGATGGCAATGACACCACCCTCTACAAATTCTTCGTAGTGACTCTCTCCGAGCCAGCAACTATGTAGTACAACTCCCTGGTGCCCGGAATCATTATAGTTTTCCAAGAGTTGCCCACTACCTTTACCCAGCAGTTCATATGAAGTAGCCTGACAACAAAGATGCCAGTCTAGATGTTTGACATATCCCAGAAGAATGGAGAGACTATTTGAGACTATGCCGAAAGGTTCAACCGAGAGGCCCTCAGCATCCCAGACATCCATCCAAAGATCCGAATGCTAGCAATGATCTAAGGTCTTAGAAGGGACTCTCAACTCTTGTATGAGTTCTCCAAAGACCCCCCAGAAACCTTAGGGGAGTTTCTATAGGAGAGTCGAGCAGCACATGACCACTGATGAGCTAAGGATGGAAAGGAAGAAGATGAAAAATCAATACTCCGAAGGTCAGGGTCACCAACCTCGATGCAAGAGACCAATGATGTTCACCCTTTTGAACACCATGAGGGCGAATATTTTGATGGACTTGGAAAGATAGGGATTGTCAATACAACAACCGAAGGCCATGACTTCAAAAAATAAGAAGAACATGCTCTTAAACGATGGTCCAAACATTGGCATCCTTTTTGCCTATTTGTTACCAAGCTTGGGTATTACCGAGAATGAGCTCAAACTGGTGACTTTAACCATGTTTAGGGTCAGACCTGCTGAACTCTTTATGTTGGGATGGATTCACCTCCCACTTGTGCTAAAACGTACTTCAATGAAGACGGGAAAAAGAGAGCTCTTTGCCTCCACTATGACAAGGTTCATAGTCATAGATGTTTCATCATCTTACAACACCATCCTCGGGAAGCAGATATAGGGTAACCTTCACCTCCTAACTGACATGAAATACCTGACTGTCACATTCTAGGTGAAAGAAGGAGATGCCGAAATATACATCAACCAAGCCGAGGTCAGGAAGGTATTTGTCAAGGCAAACAAAAATCCTACCAAAGTCCACCTACAGAGTTTGGGAAATAAAATCATGCTGACCAAAGATTGGTTAGAAAAGGAAATATGTGACAATGAAAAAATAGAAACTGAGGACTTAGAGCTTCTCCCTAGCCGAAGTACCTGATTGGGAAAACATCTGGCTGAGGAGGAAAAGAACAAACTTGTATCTTTGATATTAATGAACAAAGATATATTAGCCTACTCCTCAAATGATAAGCCTAGAATAAACCTAGACATCATCCAGCATATTCTAAAAGTGAGCTCCAAAGCTAAGCCTATTCAGTAGAAAAAATGAAGTATATTGGCACACAAAAGTGACTTCATCAAAACAAAAGTCCAAAGACTCTTAGAAGTCGGCATAATAAAGTAAGTCAAATACCCTGACTAGCTAAGCAGCATCGTCATTGCAACTAAGGAAGGGAGTGATAAACTCCCTCTGAATGTGTATCGACTTTAAGGGTGTTAACGATGCTTGTCCAAAGGACTCGTAGCCACTACCTTCGATAGATCAATTGGTGGACTCCACGACCGAACACACACTGCTAAGCTTTCTGGACGCGTTCAGCCGGCACCAGCAAATTCAAATTCAGATGAACCCCAAAGATGAGGAAAAAAATACATTCATAACCAATGTAGGAACATTCTACTACGTGAGAATGCCCTTCCAATTAAAGAATGCAGAGCCACATATCAGAGGTTGATGAACAAGGTGTTCTACTCCCAGATCGAGAGAAGCATGGAACTGTACGTCAATGATTTGATAGTTAACTATCAAACGACCATGTCACAGACCTGCAAGAGACCTTCCGGCAACTCCAAACATATGGAATTGGCTTAAACTCTGATAAATGCATATTTTTGGTGACGATGAGTAATTCCTTTGTTTCATGGTTTTAAAGAGAGGCATAAATGCCAAACTGAAAAAAGTTAAGGCCTTGCTTGGGGCCCAAACTCCCGCAACCATCAAGAATATACAAAGACTTACCAAAAGAATGACGGACTCAGCAGATTCATATCCAGGTACAAGGATAGGTGCCGACCAGTCTTTAGGGTGCTGATGAAAGCTTTCAAATGAGATTTCGGCAAAAACCCTAAAGACTTCACTTGGAACGAGGATTGTCAAAAAGCATGGGACGAACTTAAGAACTACCTACCTCATCTGCCAACACTTCGGCAGCCGAGACAAGGAGAACCCCTGATGCTCTACCTCACTATTAGCGAAAAGGCTATAAGTTCAGTGCTCATAAAGGAAGAAGGGGGAAAGCAATATCAAGTATATTATGTTAGCAAGTCCTTGCACGAGGTCGAGGTTAGATACCCAATTTTGTAGAAAGCAATCTATGCCTTAGTCTTTGCAAGTAAAAGACTTTGGCCCAACTTCCAAGGACACTCCATCACAATGTGAAGTAATTTACCTCTTTAGGGTATCATGAAGAAGGTAGATCATTTAGGTTGATTATCAAAGTGGTGCATTGAACTCGATGAATATGATATCATTTATGAGCCAAGGAAGGCAATAAAAGCTCAGGCCTTAGCAGATTTTATTGCCGACTTACCCGAGATCAAGGATGTGTCAGAAAACTTCAGAGATGGGCAACCCAAATTGGAGCTCTTCGTAGATGGTGCTTCAAGATCATAACACCAGGGTGCCGGAGTAATACAACGAGGTCCCAAAGGTATGAAAGCATCAAAGCTATCAAATTTGGATTCCATGTTAGTAATAATATTGCCGAATATGGAAGGCTTACAATCGTCGAACCTTGCAACAATTTTCATCGTCATACATGTACGACAATTTTGTGATGCCTGGTTGTGATGATTTTTTGATGTGCGTAGTTCCTATGATTTTATGATGGCATATTCGAAAGCTATTGTAGGCCGCTTCTTCCTACAATTTTCTGATGCTATTTCATATGAAGATTTGCACATGATTCTTTTTCTACCATTTTGTGACACCCATGTTCCTTACGATTTTATGGAAAATATATTTCCTATGATTTTTTTTTTATGTTTTCTCATTATGTTTTTTTTTTATTTTTGTATATATTGATATATGATTGTATATATATAATTTGGAATAAATAAATAATATATATATATATATATATATATATATATATATATACTATTGAACTGAAGTATTATATATTAAAGTATTCAATTTGTACAAAATAGAAATTTCAAGTCCAATTATTTTATAAACTAAAAAAAATAGACTAAACTAAGGACTAATACCCACTAATAACTATGAATAGGACTATGAGCCGAGCTAATCATTACCATCTCATAAAGTACTTCCTTTGTCAACATGATGAGTAAAGGATCTGATCCAGAGGTTGGCTGGGATGTACTTGATTCGCAACTAATGGTTTGGCAGATGACGAGGGAATATAGGGCTAAGGACCCTAACTTGGCAAAATACCATAACCTCATCAAAGAGCTAATCCAAGAATTTGACAAGGTACAAATAAGAAAAGGTACCTTGGAAAGAGAACATGAAAGCAAGTATATTGGCTAAGTCAAAATAGTCCACCGATGTACTTGATTATTTGAGCATAGTCATAACGGCATTCACAACCTTGGAAAAAAGGTGGAAGGATCCTATAAGGAATTACTTGACAAGTTCCACTTTATGCAAAGACCCTCGAGAAGCTGCGAAGGTGGTCAGGAAGGTACTTTATGATCGGGGAGGAGTTGTACTAACAAGGGGTATTCAAATCCCCTGGAAACGTGCATCGGTGAAAAGGACCCCGAAGCAATCCTAAAAGAAGCTCACAAAAGAATATTTGGGTCCTACATTGGGACAGACGCCCTTTTTGGAGTACTACTTTGACAAAGAAATTTTTGGCCCACCATAAGAAAGGATGCTCGGTAGTTTGTCAAATGACGCATCAAGTGTCAACGACTTGTGCCCATCCAAAAGGCACCTTCGGAAGCAATAACTTTGGCAAATTACCCTTGCCGCTTCTCCATATAGGGAATTTACCTAATTGGTCCCCTTCCTATAGCTCTAGGAGGTGTCAAGTATTTCATCGTTGCAGTACACTACATCACAAAGTGGATCAAGGCAGAACCCTTGGCAACAATTTCTGCTAAAGCTATTCAGGCAGGTTCATCTGGGAAAACATCTTATGCAGATTCAGTTGCCCGGGGGTGATGGTAGCAAACAATGGTTCCCAATTCATTAACAAAGGGTTCCAAGAATTCGCCACCAACCTCAGCATAAAGTTGCACTTCACCCTAGTGGCTCATCCTCAAAGCAATGGACAAGTTGAAGTGTCCAACAGAACATTGAAAGATGGTATAAAGAAGAGGCTAAATAAAGCCAAGGGAAAATGGCCTAGTGAACTACCTAGCGTACTGTGGAGTTACCGAACAACCCCTAGAAGAGCTACAAGGGAAACTTCTTTTTCACTCATGCTAGGCATAGAGGCTCTGATCCCAATCGAGGTTATAAAGCCTTCCATAAGAATACAAGTATTCAATGAAGAAGAGAGCAACCTCAGCTTAAGAGCCAAACTTGACGTGGTTGATTAACATAGGGAGATGGCCGAGCCTAGAAGAAAGGCTTTCCAACAAAGAGTAGCCATCGCCATGAACTTCATGGTCAAACCTAAATGAATCGAGATAGAAGATCTTGTTCTCCAAAAGGCCAAGCTAGAAGCTCAAAAACCATCTCATGGCGTACTTTGGGCAAATTGGGAAGGAATTTACTTGGTCATAGATGAAGTTCAGCCGGGAATCTACAACCTCAAAAATGCTAAAGGAGAAGAATTGAAGAACACTTGGCATTCAGATTTTTTAAAAAAATTATACACTTAGAAATTCTCCAAATAATTAGAAATTTTCAAAAAGACATTGTACTTACCGAAAATTTGCTGAAGTTGATATTGGGAATTTCCAAGGTTATACAAGTGTTTTACAAATACAAATGGTCCAAAGATGTTGCTCGGATGCCAAAAAATTATTCCCAAAATACTTGGACAAACTTTCATTGCCTAAATTTGCCGAAGATGGTAAAATGCTATTCCTTGCCGAATATGCCACTCTTGGTGATAGCCGAGGTGCCCATCAACGGCCAAGCTCCCAAACTTGGCGGAGTACTAACTTCGGCAGAGGGAAACCACCAGCCGAGGACAGAAGGATAAACGATCCTCCTGGCCTAATATAGGGAATTCGCTCCCTCAGGCAATGGTAGGACCAACCTCGGTAGAACGATCGAACCCTCTTCGGAAACAGAAGTACCCCTTGGAGGAACCATCCTCGGGTAATATATGCCCCGAGACGTTAGAGTAACCTCGGAAGGTACGAACAAAGCATTTAAGGAGCCTCTGACACCTCCCCATAAAGTCGTCCCCCAAGTACATTCTGACACGCTATCACTGGGACACGCCATCAGAGGGACGCCTCGATATGACGCCCTCGGAATGACTAGGCTGTCAGCCCAGCGACTTTCGCTGAGATACACGTCCCTTCGTTCACGAAAAAGCAGGGATCACATCCCGCCGGACACGTGTCATAATCTGGGACGACCACTAGAGGGGAATGGCTTCTGCACGCCTCCTGTATAAAACACCTAGAAAGCATTCTAGAAGGGTAAGATAAAAAAGTTCTCTTTGAGTACACAAAAGAGCACATAATCCAGTTATCTGAAAATACTGACTTGGGCATCGGAGGCTCCTCCCCGGGAATGCACACCGGGGACCTCCTAACCTGTGTTTTTCTGAAAGTATTTCAGGTATCCTTCACTGGGGAATCTCCTCTCAAAGTGTTCTCCTCCATCAGAAGCCCCCCTACTCTTACAATGACACACGATGAAGCCGCCGTAGGCCATCATTTGGCGCCGTCTGTGGGAACCCTGTCCCATGTCGTCGTCGTGGAGACTCGGTGCTCGAAGGATAAAGGGATTCCAAGATCCCCCTTCGCACCTGAGACTCAACAGGCGACCCCTTTGCCTGTGGCAGAAACATCCATGATGGAGGACGACCGTTCAGTAACGGTAACGATGAGCTTCCTACAAAATTTCCAGCGTTCTATCGTTGCCGAAATCACTTAGCAACTTGATCAGAGGTTGCCCCAACCTTCACCCACTCAGAGAGCCTCACCCTCGACCATCCGTCGGGAAAGGAGCTCGTGATCTACTCCCCGGAGTTCAGGGAGTGGAGACTTCCTTGACGCATATTCAACAGATGGTGAACCCGTTGAGACGCGCCCCGCCAGAGGGGGAGCCCCAAAAGAGACCAGGGCCTCCTGTCGACGGAGCGCATCCCCTTACCAGAGGTCCCCTTCTCCCCCTCGCCGGAGTCGTTCCCCAAGGCGAAGAAGAAATTCACCACTACCAGCAAACACATGACGGCAGGAAGAAACCAGCACTGCCGCCCTCATGGAAAGGATCCTGGGAAGGCTTGAAAAGGTCGAGAAACAGATCTCCCGAAAACTAGTTTGGTCCCGGTTGTTCGACTTCTACACCGGAGAGGAGTCGCCTTTCGTACGCGAGGTAGTAGAGGCGCCTATGCCCAGTGATTTCAGGGTTCCTTGTCTGGAAATGTATGATGGGCGAAGTGACCCCCAGGCGCACCTGAAAAAATACAAGTGAAGCATGGTGCTTCATGGCGCGGATGACGCCACGCTCTATAAATGCTTTGAGGTGACACTCTTAGGACCAGCAACAACATGGTATGGCTCTTTGCCCTAGGGAAGTTTGTTGAGCTTCCAAGAACTATCTACTGCTTTCACCCAACAGTTTATTGGCAGTAGGCCAACTGCCAAAATGCCAATGCAAATGTTTGACATAGCACAGAAAAGAGGGGAGACTATCTGCGATTATGTTGAAAGATTCAACCGAGAAGCACTGAGCGTACCAGACTTTCGACCGTAAATTCGCATCCTGGCAATGGTCAGAGGACTGCGAAGGGACTCCCAGCTGTTCTATGAATTCTCCAAAGATCCCCCAGAAACTCTTGGGGAATTCTACAGAAGAGCCGAACAGCACATGACGGCTGAAGAACTCAGAATGAGGGGACCTAAGGCAGAACACCTTCGCACCGAAGGGCCTGGCCACTAGCCGCGCCAGCAGAACGAGGGAGAACGGTCCCGCAGGCAAAAAAGGAAAAGGCCTGCAGCATTCATTCCCATGAACACCACAAGAGCTAGCATTCTGATGACCCTAGAAAGGCAAGGGACAACAATCCCAAGGCCAAAGGCCATGGCCCCGGAAAATAAAAGGAATATGAAGAAATTCTGCCAATTTCACCGAGAACATGGCCACGACATTGAAGCCTGTTACCATTTGAAGAAGTACATCGAGTCCCTGATCAAACAGGGGCAACTTCGGCGATATCTGCGGATGCCCTCTCCGAAAAGGAGAAAAGAAGAGCAAAGGAGGGCAGATGATGAAGAGTATGACTCAGATAGACGACGGGACCGAAGTCCCTGGAAAAGTCTGTCACCCTCGGCGGGGATCATCCAAACCATCACTACGGGGATGCCCTCGGTCGAAAGAAAAAGGAAGATGAGAGAAGTCTCCATCATGGAGTACGGGAGCACCTCCCGAAGGCTCACCCGTAGGGATGGGTCTGTGATAAAATTCCCTCATGACGACCCCCTCCTTGTCATGGCAAGAATAGGGAGCTGGGACGTCAAGAGAGTACTCCTCGATGACTGCTCGAACACCGACGTCATTTTTTCTCATCTGCTGGGAAAATTAGATATCTCAAAAAGCGACCTTAGCCCAGTCAGTTCCCCCACCTTCGGCGTCGGACCATCTGAACTCCTAGTCATTGGGTACATCGACTTGCCCGTGATGCTGAAAGGGGTCTCCTCCAAAAGCAAAGAAGACTTAATCGTCTCTGGCAGAACAAGATTTATAGTCATTGATGTACCGTCAGCATACAACGCCATTCTGGGAAGGCAGACTCAGGGTAATTTTCACATTCGGCCAGATGTAAGGTACTTAACGGTCACCTTTGCCACCGAAGACGGAGACGCTGAAATCTTCATTGATCAAGCCGACGTTAGAAAAGTCTTCATGAGGGCCAGGCAAAGCCCGACCAAGATCCAGGTACAGACTTCAACAGAAGGAAAAAAGGTCATGATGGACGAAAAAGCAATGGTAGAAGAAACGGAAAGCCTCGAAAAAATAGAAACAGAAGATGTAGAATTAATCCTCAGCCGAAACACCCGAGTTGGAAAGAAATTGGCCGAAGGGGACAAAACGAGGCTTGTATCCTTTTTATGCATGAACAAAGATCTATTTGCTTATTCGCCGAAGGATATGCCTAGGGTTAACCCCAGCATAATCCATCATAATCTTAAAGTGCAACCACACGTCAGACCAGTTCGGCAGAAAAAACGGAATCTATCAGCTCATAAAAGGTCCTTCGTCAAAGCCGAAGTTAATCGCCTCATCAAGGCCGGGGTAATAAGGGAAGTAAAATACCCCGAATGGCTCAGCAATGTGGTTATAGCCACAAAGGAGGGCAGTGAAAAGCTTCGAATGTGCATCGACTTCCGAAACTTAAACGATGCGTGTCCAAAAGACTCCTATCCATTACCGGCCATAGATCAGCTGGTAGACGCAACTGCCGAGTACGGACTGCTTAGCTTCCTCGACGCCTTTAGCGGGTATCATCAGATCCGAATGAACCCCGAGGATGAGGAAAAAATAGCATTCATCACAGAGATAGGTACTTACTGCTATGTCAGAATGCCTTTCGGGCTCAAAAACGCAGGAGCTACCTACCAAAGACTGATGAACAAAGTATTTGACGCACAGATCGGTAGGAACATGGAAGTGTACGTCGACGATATGATAGTCAAGAGCAGAGTGCCCGGTAATCATATCACCGACTTAACCGAAACCTTCCAGCGACTTCGAGAGTTCGGCATTCGCCTTAATCCCGAAAAATGTGTGTTCGGAGTAAACGCGGGAAAATTTCTCGGGTTTATGGTGTCAGAAAGGGGAATAGACGCTAACCCTGAGAAAGTAAAAGCCCTGCTGAATTTCCGGACACCTACGTCTATCAAGGACATACAGAGGCTTACCGGGAGGATCACCTCCCTAAGTAGATTCATCTCTAGGTATGGTGACCGATGTCGCCCGTTCTTCAAAGTACTCACCAAAGTCTCCAAGGAAGGTGGTACCTCCAGAAACCAGGAACACCCATGGAATGCAGAATGCCAGAAAGCCTGGGGAGAGCTCAAGAGTTATCTAACTCGCCTCCCAACACTTGGACAACCTCGGGAGGGGGAACCTCTCATCCTTTACCTTGCAGTCACTGAAAAAATGGTAAGTGAAAGAAGAGGCTGGGAAACAATGGCCGGTGTATTACGTAAGCAAGTCCCTGCACGGCGCCGAGACGAGGTATCCGTTGCTCCAAAAAGCCATCTACGCGTTAGTACTGGCGGGTAGGAGATTACGACCCTAATTCCAAGGACACGCCATCACCGTACGAAGTAATTTGCCCCTGCGAGATGTGATGAAAAAAGTGGAGCATTCGGGAAGACTCTCAAAATGGTGCATCGAGCTCGTTGAATATGACATTACTTACGAGCCTAGAAAGGCAATAAAGGCTCAGGCACTTGCAGACTTCATTGCCGAGATTCCTGAGATTGAAAAGATCGAACCACTCGCGGGAGGTGAAACAGAAATTGATCCAGAATGGAAGCTCTTCGTCGATGGAGCGTCAGGCGCAGAGCATCAAGGAGCTGGAATAGTCCTTCAGGGTCCCGAAGGCATGGAAGCTTCTAAAGCAGTCAAATTCGGTTTTAATGTTACCAATAACATTGCCGAATATGAAGCCCTCATAGCCGGACTGAAAATGGCTAGAAAAGTAGGTGTGAAGAACCTTGTGGCCCACAGTGATTCACAATTAGTAGTCCGACAGACGAGGGGAGAATATGCGGCAAAAGGACCCAATTTTGGCTAAGTATCAAGATCTCGTTCGGAAACTCATTGAGGATTTCGACTCGGTGCACATAAAGAACGTGCCCCGGAAGGATAATGCCCAAGCGGATGCCTTGGCCAAAGCTAAGGAACCCACCGAAGTGCTAGAACACCCCAACACGGAGTTCATGTGCATAAAAACCTCGGGGGAGGGATGGTAAAGCTCCCTCAAGAAATATTTGGCAACTTCAGAGCTTCCCGAGGATCCTAAAAAAGCCGCAAAGGTCCGAAAGCGTGCAGGAAGGTACTTCCTCATTGGAGAAGAACTGTACAGGCAAGGGTACGCAACTCCTCTACAAAGATGTATAGGCAAGGATGACGCCAAAAAAGTACTTGAAGAAGTACATGAAGGAGTGTGTGGCTCCCATATAGGGACAGAAGTCCTCACAGGAGTAATACTCCGCCAAGGTTACTTCTGGCCTACCCTAAGGAAGGACGCAAGGCAATTTGTCTGAAGATGCGGCAACTGCCAAAGGCACGCCAATATCCAAAAGCTACCCTCGGAAAGAATAAATGCGACAAACTATCCCTGCCCTTTAACCGTGTGGGGCATTGATCTCATCGGACCTCTCCCAACCGCCCCCGGCGGAGTAAAATTTTGCATCGTTGCAGTGGACTATTTCACTAAGTGGATAGAGGCAGAACCACTAGCATCAATCTCGACGAAGGACGCTCAAAGATTTGTATGGAAGAACATCATATGCCGATTTGGCATTCCGAGGGTTATAGTGGCCGATAACGGGACCCAGTTCACTGACAAGGGGTTCCAGGAATTCATGGAGGGCCTTGACGTCAAGATACATTTTGTTCCAGTAGCTCACCCTCAGAGCAATGGGCAGGTAGAGGTATCTAACAGAACAATAAAAGATGGTCTAAAAAAATGGCTAAAGGAGGCAAAAGGAAAATGGCCAGGAGAGCTTCCAAGTGTGCTATGGAGCTACCGAACGATTCCCCGAAGAGCCACGGGGGAGACTCCCTTCTCGCTCGTATACGGGACTGAGGCCATTATTCCCATTGAAGTCACGCAGCCCTCGGTAAGAGTACAGGTGTTCGATGAAGGAGGAAATGAGCTTGGACTGAGAAAAAAATTGGACCTCCTCGAAGAGCATCGTGAAATGGCCGAGTTAAGGAGAAAGGCATTCCAGCAGCGGATAGCACGCACCGCCAATTTACATGTAAGGAAAAAGGAGATCAAAAAGGGAGACCTTGTTCTCCGGAAGACCGAATTCGAACAAAGAAGGCCATCGCAAGGTGTACTTCGGGAAAATTGGAGTGGACCCTATTTGGTCCTTGATGAAGTTCACCCAGGGGTCTTTAAGTTGGGTAACGTTGAGGGAGTAGAGTTGAAGAATACCTGGCATTCAAGCTTTCTGAAAAAATTCTACACTTAGACATTTTTTTTTCGAAGAAAGCCTGTAAGATACTCCTCCCTGAAGTCGTCAGTAAAAGTAAATGATGAATATGCCCTCGTTAACAAAAGAGCATGCCTGACGATTCTTCCTTACGAAATTCCTCACTTGGCTTAAAAACTCGTCCGAGCAAGAAAGCAGTCCAGAAAGGTTCATTCCGAAAAAATAAGGTGCGGATGTTCTCCAAAAAAAGGTAAACTTAGAATTGTACCAGCTTCTGAGAAAGCGTATTCGGAAGAAAGAACGAAGAATGGAGGAAAAAATTCTTCATTAAAAATGATAAGTCAAAAGATACAAAAGAGGAAAGAAGAAGAAAGCCTATGACTAAGCAGGGGTATCCGACGTTTCTTCAACATTATCATCCCCGGAGGACTCAGTCAAAGGTGTAGGGTGAGCTGGAGGAAGATTAAGGAACTCGACCTTGGACCACGAAGATCTAGGCTCTTTGGGAAAATCCAAGGCAGATAAGTGAGAAAGGTCAAGCCCAGGGTATCGAGCGAGGACCTGATGACGAGCCAAGCAAAAGCCATCTTGGTAGGACGTCTTCGACATTTGCTTGCTACGGTCCTTCTCGGCACCAAGGGCCTTCAGGTCAGCTTTCAGCGCAACAATCTTCTCCTCCAGCTTCTTCTTCCTCTTGCTCTTCGTCTCCTTCTTCCTCAGCGACTCAATCTCAACAAGTGCCTTCGCAAGATCCTCTCTGTCTTGAGCGGTCTTCTTCCGAAGGGCCTCGTTCTCTAAAGAAAGAGTCACGCACTTTGAACCGAGGTCTTCAACCTTGGCTGAGAAATCAGTGAGAAGCTCCTGCCTGCTGGACACAACCTCGGTCCGAAGACTCCCAAGGTCTTCCTTCGCAAGTTTGTTCAACTCGCCATATTTTAGGACATACTGGGCAAGAGACTCCTTCGTCTGGCGCAAGGAATCTTCGGACCGAGAACGGGTCTCCATCTGTTTCGTTGACCAGGCGTGGAAGTACCCGCTGTATGCCAAAAGCTGCAGAAAAACAGAAGCGTCAAAAAAGTATCGGAAGGTAGTGATAGCTTAGAAGAACAATTTTCTAAAAAAGGAAGGATCACCTGAGCAGCGTGTTCGGTCATCCTCGCCGCGAGGATCTCTTCGTTGGGACATTCGGTGGTAAAGGACTGAAAAGTGGCATGAGTCAACACCCCCGTTGCCATTTGTGGAGCCATCAGCTGGCTATCCTCAGAGAACAAATCCATGTCCTCTGTGAACGTCCAGAAAGGCTCCCGTGGCACCCTGCCCCGTGGAATCCGTCGGTCCAGAAAAGCCCTCCGAGGGTCATAAGTCTCCATCCAGGAAGAAGTAGGGGCATTCTCTGCAAGGTCACGCCGAAGTTCCATCAAAACGTCATCCCTTAGCCATTCATCCAAAAAATCGTAGATACGAAAAATACTGAGATTTGTAGCGGAATGGCTAAGGAACCAACCTGGTGGAACTTCGGGGACGCCCTCCTCAGAACCGACCTCCCGAACATCCTCAGGGATGTTTTTTCCCTTCCTTCTTCTGCCCTCTTCAAACTCCTGGGCAGACGTTCGCTCTGCTGGAATCTTGGTAGCAGGCGCAGGACTAAGTGTCTCCCCGAGGATGTCAGGCTCCGAAGGAGGATTATCGGCCGTCGGTAGTTGAGCTGAGGACTGATCTTCCACCTCAACTACGTCCTCGGGGGAAGGAGGAGTAGGAGTGGTAGCTTTGGCCTTCTTGGACTTAGAAGGGCCGGCAGTCGACTTCTTCCTCTTACCGGAAGTCTTCCTGCGAACTTGCTCTCCCCGCTTAGCCTGACTGTCGAAGAGCGATTTATAAAACTCGGCAGACTGATCGCCTATCTCTGCAAAAAGGTAAAATATCAGTGTAAGTCCAAAAGGAAAGCCAGAAGCCAAACCCTGGAAGATGACTTACTCTCGGAAAAAGCCTGATAAGAAATTTCACGCCGAAGGAGCATGACTATCCAGGCTTTCTTCCCCGGAAGAACAGGCACGGGCATGCCGGGGTCACTCTTGTGGGCAGTTATCACTCCCAGTTCCCGAAGAACTTCCTCAGACATAAGATCCCACTTAATAGGAAAGGGGTAGAGTGAACGTGAAGGAGCCCCGGAGTCCCAGTCCGACACTAACCGAATACGTTTGTCGAAGTTGACAAAATTGGCAAGCGTTACCGGAGTAAAGAGCTTCCTGGCATCGACGACGTCGGCCTCTAAAGTTCCGGAAGCCCATCTAATAGGAACGTGGCCCCAAGACTCGGGAACCCGCAAAAAGAAAAACTGCTTCTGCCACCCTCGCCAACTGTCCTTATTATCGAAGGTAAACATGAACTTCTTACTCCCGGACCCTCGGGGAAGGAGGTAGTAAAAACCACCCTTCGGGACCGGGTGGAGTTTATAGTATTGCATGAAGAAGGTGAAGTGGGGGTTTATGCCGAACACCCCGCACATGCAGAGGAAGGCATTGAAGTAAGAGTAAGAATTTGGGGTGAGTTGGTTCACGGCAATGCCGTGGAAATCACAGAATTCACATATCATGTGATGAGGGGGATACCGAAGACTGGCTTTCAGTTGAGCTCGGTAAACGGTAACCTCCCACGGAGAAGCTGCGTAGCCATAAGACCCCGGGAGGGGTAACCTCGGTGTGATATAAGAAAGGAGGTAGTACTTGGCCACCCACTTTTCCATCTTTTCCAAAATAGTGGAGCAAGGATAAGTTTCAAGGGAAGCAAGGTTTGCAGAAAGAGGGCGCACAGTCATCAATGGGATCGGACTCAGTGGAGTTGGATTTGACATTTTTCAAAAAAAATAAGAAAAAGAGAGATGACTTTGGGAGAAAAAAAGGGGAACAACAACAAAACCACAAAAAGGAGCACCCACCAAAGACTTTGCCAAAGCCTGGGCTGAGAAACGCCGCTGCAAGGAATCGCTGGAGGTCACACTGCCGAAAGAATCACCTCCGGAAAAAGGAAAAGGGGCAAGAAAAGGCTCTGGAACAGACAAGAGCTAAAGCAAAAGAATAAGACAAAATAGGACGGAAGAAACTTATATAGACCGAAGAAGGATAAGTGAAGCGTCGTCATAATCATCCTTTGAAAAAGAAACCGCCTCATTATTGCTCCTTGAAGGCGAAGGGGTGCAGTTGACGTAACCAGCATAACTGCTTCACCATCCAACAGCATACACGTGTCACACAGCACGAGGAACCAGGGCACGTCCCCCTAGCATCACAAAAACCCAGGCGCGGTCACCCATGACTGACACGCCTGGCCAAAGGACGCGACGATTCACAGATCCGTGGCAGAAAAGGCAAAAAGAAAAAAGTAACAAACATTCCGAGGGTGCCCAGAAAACTAGAAGAGGGGTACCTCGGCTCCGAGTAAGTGACTTCTGAAGCGAGGCCAATTCCCAAGAAAGGATTTAGCCGCCAGACCGGCAAAGGGACCTTCTCGAAAACATAGCCGAAGCACCCGCTTCGGCTATCCGGGAGGGGGCATGTGATAGCCGAGGTGCCCATCAACGGCCGAGCTCCTAAACTTGGCGGAGTATTGACTTCGGCAGAGGGAAACTACCAGCCGAGGTCAGAAGGATAAACGATCCCCCTGGCCTAATATAGGGAATTCGCTCCTTCAGGCAATGGTAGGACCAACCTCGGTAGAACGATCGAACCCTCTTCGGAAATAGAAGTACCCCTCGGAGGAACCATCCTCGGGTAATATATGCCCCGAGACGTTAGAGTAACCTCGGAAGGTACGAACAAAGCATTTAAGGAGCCTCTGACACCTCTCCATAAAGTCGTTCCCCAAGTACATTCTGACACGCTATCACTGGGACACGCCATCACAGGGACGCCTCGATATGACGCCCTCGGAATGACTAGGCTGTCAGCCCAGCGACTTTCGCTGAGATACACGTCCCTTCGTTCCCGAAAAAGCAGGGATCGCATCCCGCCAGACACGTGTCATAATCTGGGACGACCACTAGAGGGGAATGGCATCTGCACGCCTCCTGTATAAAACACCCAGAAAGCGTTCTAGAAGGGTAAGAAAAAAGTTCTCTTTGAATACACAAAAGAGCACATAATCCAGTTATTTGAAAATACTGACTTGGGCGTCGGAGGCTCCTCCCCGGGAATGCACACCGGGGACCTCCTAACCTGTGTTTTTCTGAAAGTATTTCAGGTATCCTTCACTGGGGAATCTCCTCTCAAAGTGTTCTCCTCCATCAGAAGCCCTCCCTACTCTTACAATGACACACGATGAAGCCGCCGTAGGCCATCATTGGTGGCTATAAAGCTGGTTCATACAGCACAGCACAACAAACTAATAATGACAATCAATATCTACTAAGATCCACCATTAGCTTTCCACCCGAGCAACCTAGCTTAAAAGGCAAGTGGCAAGCATCCAATTACTTTTCTTCTTAAGATCCTGTGCATACTTAGCTTTGAAAGCTGAAAAGATGACTCTTTGGTCAGTACTAACTTATATTATAAGCAATCATTAACCAAAAGATTCATACTTAAATAGTATATTCAAACGAATAAAATGTAGTACTAACAGTCGTCCTTCACCAACTATTAGGCCCGACTAGCCTTCTAAATACATGCACAACACTTAGGGGGTGAGTACTCGAAAGTACTCAATAAGGGATTTAGCAACTGCAAGGAAAATATATACATACATGCAAGCAATATATATACACACACAAACCAAGCAATCAAACAACACAATAAACAATAAGCATAAGCAATTAATAAACAACAATAATAATGTAATGTAATGTATGGATGGATGAGTGAATGCACATGTTTATGCACTTAGGACTTCCTTACACCCTGAAGGTGTGTTCTTAATTGCCATGTGCTCATACAGCTAGGGTACTTGGATATTGGCCCTTATATCTGATGCTCGCATTTGATTAAACCCCATGAAGTCATCCTTATGGGTGCCTTAAGTAAGCTGTCACTTACTTGACCTTGCCCGTATTTTATGAGCTATTTAGAGCAAATCATCATTTACTCACTTCTTACATGAAACTTCCCCTTACTTGTTATGCTGAGTAATTAAACTTAGTGGCCAAACTTCGATAAGTTCCCATTGATTTGGACAAGACTCAGGCAACTTAGTGGATCACTTACTAATGTTACCCACTTCCGGGGTAGTCCAGTTTATGGTGCCAAAACTGTGCATTTAGACTCCCAGGATTGGTAATGTTCTGTAGGCCATCAGAACACTACCCTTAGTGTGCATACCCAAGTGGCCCTCTTGGGCACTATGTAAATACATGCATATTGGTCCAACCATCACACACATATTCACATTTCATGCACACCATGGCAGCAAAGAAGGAAAACACTAGCACAAGTCTTAGTTTTGGCTTCCACACATTAGGCAATCTTGTTAAGTTCTAGTGGCCAGCTACTGCACCTGTAACTTCCACTAATAAACTGTATTATTCTAGCCTCATACCCCCCTGTTTTATTTGCTCCATTATGAAGTAGAGACTTAGAGCAAACCAAGGAATTTTTTTTTACATCAATAGCCCACCTATGGACCAAGTTATGGATTTTTTAAGTTGGTTACAAAATTCTGACCAAATGAACAGTAACTCAGCCAAATTTTGCAACGTCATATCTTTGGCTACAAGGATCCAAATCCAGAAATTCAAAATCCCAGTTAAACCTCTAGATGTCCTCTAGGTGTGGTCAAAATTTCATACCAAGATTCATTCCACACAGGGAGATATTAAACTTTAGGTCCAGAGTCAAAATTCTGGCAACTTTTGGACCATTTTGCCCATACAATTTTTCCAAACCATGCAAACACTTCATTCACAAGGGGAAAGCCCTCCAAGGCTATCCCATACATGTCCAATACACATATTAATTATATTCTCTTGCATCTAGCAACTTTATGTGGCCAAAACAGAATTTACAAGTAAGCAGCCTATCATTCACACTTAGGCAGCTTTGCACCACATCACTTACATAGCCAAAACATTACTCAAATGTTCACATACTTGTCTCATTTTACATACACTACATGTAAATGAATACATGCACTACAATATGGTCTTAAATCAGCTAAATACGCACCCTAGGTTACAGGAGGTCCTGAGACACAATGGACTCCAAAAACAGGATGCTGGACAGCTGCTGCACAACACAGTAAGTACCACCATTAAAAATACCAAATGTGCTCCTAAAATCACCAAAATTTTCAGATCATAACTAGACATATGGAAGTTCATGTACCTGAAATTTCAGATCAAAAATAAAACCACAAAGGTTAGTTTGAAGGTGATCTTTCTGCTGGACCTGAAATGACAGAATTGAGGGGAGTAAGTTTCATTGAGAAACTTAGTAAGGGTAGCACTTGGATTCAATAGGCAATGTAACCATCATTAAAACCTGCATCCAAAGACACTAAAACAAAAAAACCACAATGCATATATACAAGATATAGCAACCAAATGCAGCTGCCATTCACAACCAACAAACACATGAAATGTGGCAGCAACATATACCATAGGTTAGTCCATAAAGCATGTAATAAACATAACCAAATCACTATGGCAGCCCTCCTCAAGTTAATGCTTGATCTTAAGAGGATTTTAACACTAGTTAGTACTAACGTTTGGGCTCTAGAAACCCATAAATCCGCTGCCATCACTATGCACTTCACACTAGGTCACAAAAACCTTCAATAAGTGCACTCCTTTCACTAAGCTTGGTTCATCAAGCTCATGGCTCTCTTCCAAGCTTAGCCCTAGCTCCATGGTTGATTGAGAATAAAAAAAACAACCCATGAGAGCAAGAGAACCCTTACCTTGATGGGTATGTTAAAATTGGAGCTTGATCCTAGGTGCACTCAAGCAATAGCACCAAATAGCTTCCAATTGTGCTTCCTTGACTTCAATTGCAAGTAGTTTTGAGTTTGAAGGTATGGTGGCTATGGAGGAAGTGTGGAGGAGAGGGCTGGCTTTCTTTTTTCTGGTGGAGGCCGAAATTTAGAGAAGCAAAGGTGGTCTTGACTACTTAAATAGTCAAAAGTACACTAAACACACTTAAGTAGTCTTAACCTTGTCTTATGTCATTTTCCTTGCTACAAGACTATGGTTTCTTAGTCTTAATCTCTTTGGCCCACATTTGACTATCCTTATCTTCCTTTAGCAGCCCTCCTTATGTGGGATAACCCCACAAAACTTCCATTTGACTTAAGTCATAAGCATACACATCTTAAGGCCTACATTAGAACACTTAGGTCCTTTATGCCTTTTTGTGTTTTCTTTGTCCTTAGTTCTCTTCCATAAGCAATTTGGTCCTCCAATAGCACTTTCATACCATTCATATCCTTCCCATAACTCTCCAAATCTCTTTTGTGAGAGTTTTGCAATTGAGTACCCGAATTTCCAAAACCTTACAAAAAAAGTCCATAGGTTGCTTGAAAAACAAGCAATCCTTAAGGCTTTTCTTGGGGGCCAAGTTACCAACTTGGAACACTTTTAAGGAGGTGTTGATCATGCCTTTTACCCCCCACACTTTAAACACTATGGTGAGAATTACACAATATAATGGTTTTTAGCCATTATGACACACTTGTAATTCTCCCATTTTATGAGGTGGTAACAACTAAGCCCGTCGACTCGGTTAGGACTTCTTGAGCACTGCCCAATGCCCGGAGGCACTTGGCCTCTACCTGGTCAACAAAGGTCCTAGACCTTTCTCAAGTCCCTCTCTAATTTTAGAGGTTCACAACCTCACCACTTGATCATTGGAGAACTCATACAATACTAAGTCCCTCCTTAGTACCCAATTTGTGACTTAAGGTACCTCACTTATCCACTTTTCCTTAGCCCTCTTAACCACCCACTTATTGATGCATATGCATATTTAAATCTAGGAGTACTTTTGAGCGATGTTAGAATGCTACCTAAGCCTTAGGACTTGATTTGGGACACTTAGAAACAAGGTTGGCAGAATTCAGGTACAATGTTATAGCATTGTATATTGTGGTATGACAACATCATGATTTTATGAAAGTTGTTGGTGTTAGTGTTGTGCGCAAAAGCCAATCATGAGATGATTGTATTTTTGCACATTGAGTCATGATATTTTATTAAGGCATTAATCCAGCAATTATGTTTGTTGTTTTGTTCCTGCGTAACTTAACAAACATAATTGTAACCCTAGAATAATGATATTCTTAAAAGTCCCTGGTCTAGTATTATTGTGGAGCGGGTTGCAATAATACATAACGACTAGCATATGTGGAGACTAATATGAGATATGTAGTCTACATATGGGTACAAGTTGGAGAACTTGTGTACTGGACCGACCCACCATGAGAACACTACATGGATCGTTATATGAGTGTCATAAGTGATTCTCATAGTGATCATGGTATATGTAGTCCTTCGACCTAAGATCATCAAGGTTCCCTACATGTGAGTCACATACTTTGATACTTTCCTTTGTTGCTCGTAACTGAGTGAACTTGAAGGAGGTCATTGGGTATGTCACATATCATGCGGAGGGATTTGTATGATCAAGATGGGATTTGTCCCTCCTATGTAACGGGAGTGATATCTTCGGGCCCCTTGATAGAGTGAGACTTAGAAAATGCATGGCCATGCTCGGATGAGTTGATATACGATATCAATGTCATCAGTTTAAGTTGGTCTACTCGGTAATCAAGAAACCAAAGATTGGGCTATACGAGAGTGACACATTCCATGTCTCGTGCTTAGTCTTGATATCTTGGACAAAGGGACAATGGCATATATCGGTGATGATCATAAAGGTTTAGTCGAATCATCGACAATCTTGTCACTTGGGTAGCAATGATGTGTTGCTAGACACCGCTCATTGCTTATGATCATAAATGTGATTTATGATCATTGCCAACGTGGCAAGAGCCTATTGGGTCGCACACATAGAGCTATTTGGATCACTAGAGTGCATGGGCTAATTATTTGGGTTATAGTTTCACTTTAATTTCGTATTAATAATGGGCCCAAGAGTTGAGCCATTATTAAGCCTGAAATTAAATCCTAATTGGATTAGGGCTTTGAAACCCATTAGGCCTGGAAGTTGAGTCTCACTATAAATACAACTTTTAAGTGAGAAATTCGCAGGTCTCCTTGCCCTAGCCTCCAAAAAGGACAGCCACACTCTTCTCTTGCAATTCCTTGGAGGACGCAAGCTAGCACTGCGAGCGCAAGAGAAACACATCTACCGGGACGTGGTGGAAGCGTGGTGATCCCGAGAGGCTTGTGTGGATACCATAGAGAGCCTGAACACGTCAACTGTTCAGGTTTTGTGATTCAACTCTACAGTTGAGTGAGAGATCTCAACCGAAAATTAGGTATGAAAATTTTCGAACACCCGGTTTACCCCGTTTCACTTGGATCCTGGAGGGTTTCGGTTAAATTCTGCTGCGCTATTTGGCTCCCGAAACCCAACAGTGGTATCAGAGCTACTGGTGAAACCCTAAATCGGGATTGAGTGTTGAATCGCATGATGCTATGTGTTCGGTTGCTTTTCGGCCATGATTAATTAGATTGATTCAAGATGCATGAAACTGGAATTCGTAATGAACATATGAGATATATGAAGAAACGACACAAATTGGTTAATGAGATTAACCTCAAATTGAATGGTATGAGATACCTATATGGATTAGGATTCTTGCAATAGTTGCAGAAACCCTAGCTTGGTTCGGATTCAGCCTGTTCAGGCACTGAAAGTAAGGTATTTTTGGTGGCTCGAATAGAGGAGTCTCGGGTGCCTACTTTCTCAAAATACAAGATTTCGGGCTAAGCAATTGTAAGACAATTTTTTGCGCAGGGGGGCGCTGCCCCCCTTACGCACCCCCACCGCAAGGGCGGCTCCCCTTGACCTCGTCCGCTGACCGGTCAGCGGAACCACCGTCGTGGACCGGTCTCGGGTGCCTACTTGCTCGAAATAGAAGATCTCGAGCTAAGCAATTGTAAGAAAATTTTTTGCGCTGGGGGGCGCTGCCCCCCTCGCAACCCCCCGCAAGGGCGGCCCCCCTTGACCCCGTCCAGCTGACCGCAGCGGAACCACCGCCCGCTGACCGGCCAGCGGGACCGCTGTATGCGAAGCGCCACATAAATAAAAACTGGTTAATCAACTCGCAAAAATTGGCATGCATCTTTGTTGAATGAGATTTGACATGATATGCTGATTGGTGTTTGAAGCATGGTGCATGGTTATAGCCCTTGATTGGTTGTACTTGTAAATACGGCCTGCGAGTCGTGCCTTTTCTTATCACTCTCATTGTACATTCTCTTCTCACCTTACTCCCCTCGAATGTAACTCGAGGTTTCTATTATTGATGTAATGGTGCATTATGGGATCATCCAAGGTTGTATGTCTAAGGATCATCCAAGGAGGCATGTCCAAGGAGATGACAACAAAAGGGCAGCCAAGAAAGGAAGAGAAGGAGCTTGTGAAGACCCTTTTCTTTTCTTAGGCTTTTATGATATTCTCATTGGCTTGAGAATATCGCATAGTTTGGGCTATAACCATGTCATGTTTATTTCTTGTAAGCATGAGATGCATGTTTTATATTTGTATGTGATGCATGTATAAAACAACCGGAGATAACAAATTGGTGAGATCAAAAGAAAAATCCCTCAAACAAATATTAAGTCATTAAATGTGATGCCTTCCAAATGTTGGCACTCGTCAAGACTTTGATCAACATTAGGTGGGTTTGCCAAAGCAAAGCACCTATGTTCATCTTGGTAAGGCGCGATGGGATAATAGTGATATCCAAATTGCTAACTTTGGGTCCGACTTAACTAAGTCATCCTAATAGGATTAGGGACTTAGAGGCATAGAGTTGGGCTTAAGTTCATGAGATGAGCTTGGACAAGTGTTGTTCACCCAACTATCCAAGAGTTGCATAAGATGCAATTGGCAAGGAGTTGCCTACCTAAATAGCTGTAACTTGAGAGAAAAGCCAAAGCTGACTCAGGTTGTGGTCAAATATGGATCTTGGCCCACTAGAATACCTTAGCGCCGAGGTGTTCCGAAATAATATCGAGGGTTATTATTTTGAGGAAAATAGTGGGAGTATCGTTTAATAAAAGTCCTTATTAAATGAATTAAAATACATGACTCTTACACTGCATATTTACTGTTGTAGATAACCATGGCACAAAACACATCGACACTTTCGTTGCGATCGATCCTTGAGAAGGAAAAACTGAATGGGACCAACTTTCTCAAATGGTACCGAAACTTGAGGATAGTCCTCAAACAAGAGAGAAAGGCTTATGTCCTAGAGCAGCCCATTCCGAATGAGCCTGCTGCCACTGCTCCAAGAGCTGAAAGGGATGCTCACAAGAGGCATTCTGATGATGCTTTGGATGTTGCATGCCTCATGCTTATTACCATGGAATCTGAGCTTCAGAAGCAACATGAGAACATGGGGGCGTTCGATATGATCGAACATCTCAAAATGCTTTTCCAAGAGCAAGCTAGGCATGAGAGGTTTGAGACCTCTAAGGCATTGTTTCAGTGCAAGATGTCTGAGGGAAGTCCCGTGGGTCCTCATGTGCTCAAGATGATTGGGTACATTGAGAATCTTGAGAATTTGGGATTTGCTCTTCAGAAAGAGTTGGCTATCGATGTAGTCTTGCAATCGTTGCCTGAAAGCTACAGTCAGTTCGTCATGAACTATAACATGAACGACCTTGACAAGTCCCTTCCTGAATTACTCAACATGTTGAGAACTGCTGAGCAAAACCTTAAGAAGGCTAAGCCCATTTTTATGGTTCAAAAGGGCAAGGGAAAGGGAAAAGCCAACAAGAAGAAGGATAAAGCTAATGGAAAGTCCAATGCTAGTTCTTCTTCAGCTGCACTGAAACCAAAGGGTGGTGTGGCAAAGGAAGGGGAGTGCTTCCATTGTAAGCAACCTGGACACTGGAAGCGCAACTGCAAGCTCTATCTTGAAGAACTTGCTAAGGAAAAGGGAAGTAAGACTTCCACTTCAGGTATTTTTGTTATAGAGGCTAACTTTTCTACTTCCTCATCTTGGGTATTGGATACTGGATGTGGATCTCACATTTGTGCAAATGTGCAGGATCTAAGTAGAAGTAGAAGATTGGCCCGAGGTGAAGTGGACCTACGTGTTGGAAATGGAGCAAGGGTTGCTGCCTTAGCCGTAGGGACTTATGTTCTCACTTTACCTAGTGGATTAGTTTTAGAATTAGACAACTGCTACTTTGTGCCTACTATTAGTAGAAATTTGATTTCTGTTTCTTGTTTGGACAAGAAAGGTTTTTCATTTATAATAAAGGACAAATGTTGTTCTATTTATTTGAATGAAATCTTTTATGGTAGTGCTCAACTTAGCAATGGGTTGTATGTTCTAGACCTCGAAGATCCAATCTATAATGTGAATACCAAGAAGGTCAGATTAAATGATTCAAACCCGACCTATCTCTGGCACTGTCGCTTGGGCCATATAAATGAGACCCGCATATCCAAGCTCCATAAGGATGGACTCTTGGACTCATTTGATTTTGAATCATATGAGACATGTGAGTCATGTTTGTTGGGCAAGATGACCAAAGCCCCATTCACAGGGCAAAGTGAAAGGGCTAATGACTTACTAGGACTCATACATAGTGATGTATGTGGCCCTATGTCAACACAAGCTAGAGGAGGTTTCCAATACTTCATTACTTTCACTGATAACTTCAGCACTTTCATAGCAGATATGGCTATGTGTATCTCATGAGACACAAGTCAGAATCCTTTGAAAAGTTCAAAGAATTCAAGAATGAAGTAGAGAATCAACTCGGGAAAAGTATTAAAGTGCTTCAATCAGATCGAGGTGGAGAGTACTTGGACTGAGAATTCCTTGACTATCTGAAGGAGTGTGGTATAGTATCACAACTCACTCCACCAGGTACACCTCAATGGAATGGTGTATCTGAAAGGAGAAATCGAACTCTGTTAGACATGGTTCGCTCTATGATGAGTCAAGCTGACCTTCCAAACTCCTTTTGGGGACATGCTCTAGAGACAGCCGCTTTTACACTAAACCGAGTTCCATCTAAATCGGTTCAAAAGACACCATATGAGATATGGAGTGGGAGGCGTCCCAATTTGTCTTTTATGAAGATTTGGGGCTGTGACGCTTATGTGAAACGTCAATCCTCTGACAAACTAGGGCCCAAATCTCAAAAATTCCTTTTTGTTGGGTATCCCAAAGAAACAAAGGGTTACTATTTCTACAATCCTTCTGAGCAAAAAGTGTTTGTTGCTCGAACTGGTGTCTTTTTGGAGAAAGAGTTTACCTCTAAAGGAACTAGTGGGAGGAAAGTAGAACTTGAAGAAATTCAAGAACAACAAGGAGACATCGAACCTGAAATGGAACCTGAACAGACACCGCAAGATGTTGTTCAAGAGTCTGTTCCTGTAGCACAGAGCCCACGTAGGTCTAGTAGGATTCGGCGTGAGCCCGAGAGATATGGATTTCTTGTGACTCACACCAGTGATGTGATGCTCATGGATCAGGATGAGCCCACAACCTACCAACAAGCTATGTCGGGGCCTGACTCTGAGAAGTGGCTAGTGGCCATGAAATCCGAGATGGAATCCATGTATGAAAACCAAGTATGGACTTTGGTTGACCCACCTGAAGGGGTAAAACCCATAGGGTGCAAATGGGTTTTCAAGAAGAAAACTGACATGGATGGTAATGTGATTACCTTTAAGGGACGATTGGTTGCAAAAGGTTTCAAGCAAATTCATGGTATTGACTATGATGAAACTTTTTCACCAGTTGCTATGCTTAAATCCATCCGAATTTTGTTTGCTATTGCTGCACACTATGATTATGAGATATGGCAAATGGATGTCAAAACTGCATTCCTAAATGGAAAGCTACTTGAGGATGTGTACATGACACAACCTGAGGGTTTTGTCACTCCTGAGAATGCCAATAAAGTGTGCAAGTTGCAAAGGTCCATTTATGGACTGAAGCAAGCTTCTCGAAGTTGGAATCTTCATTTTGATGAAGCAATCAAAGAGTTTGGTTTTATCAAAAATGAAGATGAACCTTGTGTCTACAAGAAGGTTAGTGGGAGCGCTATTGTCTTCTTGGTGTTGTATGTAGATGACATACTACTCATCGGGAATGACATTCCTGAGCTACAGTCTGTGAAGACTTGGCTAAGGAAATGTTTCTCTATGAAGGACTTGGGTGAAGCAGCCTATGTGTTAGGCATCAGGATCTATAGAGATAGATCTAGAAAGCTTCTTGGCCTAAGTCAAAGTACATATATTGACAAGGTGCTAAAGAGGTTTAGCATGCAAGATTCCAAGAAAGGATTCTTGCCCATGTCACATGGTATCACTCTTTCTAGATCTCAGTGTCCGAGTACAACTGAGGAGAGAGAGCGCATGAGTAAGATTCCATATGCCTCAGCAATTGGGTCTATCATGTATGCCATGATATGTACTCGTCCCGATGTCTCATATGCTTTGAGCATGACGAGTAGGTACCAATCGAACCCCGGTGAGAGTCATTGGACAGCTGTTAAGAACATCCTTAAGTACTTACGAAGGACTAAGGATGCATTCTTGGTCTTTGGAGGTGAAGATGAGCTCGTTGTAAGGGGTTACACCGATGCAAGCTTCCAATCCGATAAGGATGATTTTAGATCGCAATCTGGTTATGTGTTTTGTATTGGTGGTGGTGCTGTGAGCTGGAAGAGTTCAAAGCAAGAGACAGTAGCTGACTCTACAACAGAATCTGAGTACATTGCCGCCTCTGATGCTGCGAAGGAGGCAGTTTGGATCAAGAAGTTCATCACTGAACTTGGAGTGGTTCCAAGCATTGCCGACCCGATAGAGCTCTATTGTGACAACAATGGAGCAATCGCACAGGCTAAGGAACCTCGATCTCACCAGCGATCCAAACACATACTCCGACGCTATCATCTCATCAGGGAGATCATCGAGAGGGGTGATGTAAGGATATGCAGGACTTCGACAGATAGCAACATTGCTGATCCACTGACAAAGCCCCTTACGCAGCAGAAGCATGATAGCCATTCTAGGTCCATCGGTATTAGATACATGGATGATTGGCTTTAGTGCAAGTGGGAGATTGTTAGTGTTGTGCCCAAAAAGCCAATCATGAGATGATTGTATTTTTTGCACATTGAGTCATGATATTTTATTAAGGCATTAATCCAGCAATTATGTTTGTTGTTTTGTTTCTGCGTAACTTAACAAACATAATTGTAACCCTAGAATAATGATATTCTTAAACGTCCCTGGTCTAGTATTATTGTGGAGCGGGTTGCAATAATACATAACGACTAGCATATGTGGAGACTAATATGAGATATGTAGTCTACATATGGGTACAAGTTGGAGAACTTGTGTACTGGACCGACCCACCATGAGAACACTACATGGATCGTTATATGAGTGTCATAAGTGATTCTCATAGTGATCATGGTATATGTAGTCCTTCGACCTAAGATCATCAAGGTTCCCTACATGTGAGTCACATACTTTGATACTTTCCTTTGTTGCTCGTAACTGAGTGAACTTGAAGGAGGTCATTGGGTATGTCACATATCATGCGGAGGGATTTGTATGATCAAGATGGGATTTGTCCCTCCTATGTAACGGGAGTGATATCTTCGGGCCCCTTGATAGAGTGAGACTTAGAAAATGCATGGCCATGCTCGGATGAGTTGATATATGATATCAATGTCATCAGTTTAAGTTGGTCTACTCGGTAATCAAGAAACCAAAGATTGGGCTATACGAGAGTGACACATTCCATGTCTCGTGCTTAGTCTTGATATCTTGGACAAAGGGACAATGGCATATATCGGTGATGATCATAAAGGTTTAGTCGAATCATCGACAATCTTGTCACTTGGGTAGCAATGATGTGTTGCTAGACACCGCTCATTGCTTATGATCATAAATGTGATTTATGATCATTGCCAACGTGGTAAGAGCCTATTGGGTCACACACATAGAGCTATTTGGATCATTAGAGTGCATGGGCTAATTATTTGGGTTATGGTTTCACTTTAATTTCATATTAATAATGGGCCAAAGAGTTGAGCCATTATTAAGCCCGAAATTAAATCCTAATTGGATTAGGGCTTTGAAACCCATTAGGCCTGGAAGTTGAGTCTCACTATAAATACAACTTTTAAGTGAGAAATTCGCAGGTCTCCTTGCCCTAGCCTCCAAAAAGGACAGCCGCACTCTTCTCTTGCAATTCCTTGGAGGACGCAAGCTAGCACTGCGAGCGCAAGAGAAGCGCATCTACTGGGACGTGGTGGAAGCGTGGTGATCCCGAGAGGCTCGTGTGGATACCATAGAGAGCCTGAACACGTCAACTGTTCAGGTTTTGTGATTCGACTCTACAGTTGAGTGAGAGATCTCAATCGAAAATAAGGTATGAAAATTTTCGAACACCCGGTTTACCCCATTTCACTTGGATCCTGGAGGGTTTCGGTTAAATTTCGCTGCGCTGTTTGTCTCCCAAAACCCAACAGTTGGAAGTGATATGATAGTACCAACATAGTTGGTGTGACTGCATTGCACATTTCAGGCATCCTGTTCTTCCTTTTGAGCTTGATACGATCTCATCAAATAATTAGTGCGACGACATTAACCCTTGGAACTGCATTTCTTCACCCTTTTCTTGGCCAATCTTGCTCTAAATTTTACCCAAACCAGTTCCAATCATTTTTGGCTCATTTTAACTCACTCCTAAGTGTTCTAATAGTACCTGCGCATCATTTAATCATGCTATAACATAAATCCTTTACCTCAAATCCAAGTTAAGCAAGTTCCAAAGCAAAACAAACCACATAGAGTTCACTTGAGCACAAATTGCTTCCCTTGAGTTCCAAGCCTAAATCCAAGAAAAATGGGATCCACAAGCACTAAATTAAGGGCATCAATAACCATGTCTCAAGCTTAGAACCAAGTTATACCCATAGATAAAACTTCCCTTTGGGTTTAAACTCAAACTTGGAGGAATGAGTTATGGAGCACCAAATACACCAATGTCTAGCTAAGAGCTTGATGTAATTGCCTTGGGACCCTTAATTTTCATGGAGAATAAAGTAAATTTGGAATATTTGATGAGACCAATGGCTATGGAGGAAGGGAAGAACGAAAATGATTTGGGAGAGATGATGAATAGTTGTTTGATTTGTCTGAAAAAAAATATCTCCACCCACTCCAACTATAACTTTGACTTACTTCTTCCACTTGCCAAATTAATTTTTTTTCCTTCTCACTAGATTTTTTTTGCTTAAACCATCCCTTTAGGTCCTACGGTTAATTGTTCGCCTTGCCCATAGCCTTTAAACTTTATGCCATAATTGGCACAATAGTCCTAATTCCTTAGTTAGTGCATTTTGGTCCCCAAACTCTCATTCTTTGTTCTAATGGTTAGAGTAACTTTTGGCCTTAAATTATTTGATTAAAAATTACTCACATGACCTTAATTTCACTAAAACTATAGCCATGTCACTCACTTGGTTTAAAATTACCATTTTGCCCTTCTTACCCTTTGGTGCCATTTTACACTTTAGAACTCAACTTAACCTTACTTAACTTGCTTTTCTTGCTTAATAAAACTTATTTGAGGAAAAAGATAAATTTGGATTTACTTACTTTGGCCCCCAACTATGGGAAGTACTTGGAGAGCCTTTACATTCACCCTACCTTAAGAAATTTGTTCCATCAAATTTTGATTCTTAACTGAGCATAACATTTGGATGGTAATCCTCTTACATCATACTCGGTTTCCTTAATCATGGTCTTTTCTTTATTATGGTTGCCCACAGCTCCTTAACCATGAGTTCATGTCATGTTCTTAGCTTCTTGACTTGTTGGTCAAGAAACTTCTTAAGGTACTTCTTAGGAGACCTTTCCTTGGAGGCATTACTTATGGGGTGGACACCTTGCCTTGGTTTACATGGCACATCCCCATACTACCAATTTTCAATTAAGCCTTTGTAACTTGGAGCTAACTTGCTCCCTTTTGGCCATTCTTCCCGTTGGGGTACTTTTGGGAGTGCTTAGTCTCATACTTTAGGTCTTTACCGTGGTGGAACTTGTCACAATCTTACACCTCACTTAGGCTTTCAAGCCCTACTTAGGTGTTTCTTAATTACTAACACCATAGCACTCTTGGCACAATTTAACTTGGCAATGCTTGCACTCATCTTAGGCATTTAAGCCATCTTGGGTACATCACCATTTTATTGTCACTTAGTGCCCCTTAGTACTAAGGACACATTTTTGACATAGCAACTCTTATACATGACTTAGGCACTCAAGCCAATTCTTAGGTGCATCTTTAATCTTGTTGCCTTTTGATGCCGTGGGCACATACTTTTCATGATAACTTATCCTTGGCATTGTTGCCTTTTAGCGCCTTAAGTATGGTACCATTTTTGTGGAGGCTTACCTTTAGCTTTCTTAGGTAGCTATTCACACTTACTACCTTAGGGTTTCCTAGCCATTTTAGGACATTCACAAGTCTGACACCCTTGACCCTGGTATAGGCTTCTTAGTCTACATTGACTTCTCGTATTTCAGGTGTCCTTAGGTGTGCCAAAAACTACCCAATTCTTTAACACTTGACTCCTCTAGGTAATCACCTAACATGCTTGGGGTCCTTGACCACTCTTTAGTCACTTAGCCATTTCTTGGCTCTTAATTCATAAGACACCCTTAGCATGCTCTTTCACTCTTTATTATCCATGAGTCATTTCTTAATCAGCTTGGCCTTCTTTAACGACGGGATATTCTAGGCCATTATAGCCTTTTCATAGGTTTCTTCAAATTACTTAAAACCAATCCTTAGCACCATTGATCAACTTGCCTAAGTACTTTAAATACCCCACACATTGCCCAACATGTCACTACTATGACCCTTAGGCTTTACCATAGCTACTTGGCCACCTTTGGTGTATAATTGGCATTTAGTTCTCTTAGGCACCATGGCTCTCTATAATTTTCCTTAGGAAGCCCTTAGGATTCTTGGTGTTCAACCTCTCACGGTCTTCCTTTAGCTCATACACTTGGGTACACTTTGTGTCCCACAACTCATGCCACACCCTCGGCCTTCTCAAGAATTTCAGTTTTCTTGATTTCAACTTAGCATATGGAATTTGCTCTCATACTTATCTTTGTTTCTCATGGAATCTATATAGGTCTTTCTTAACACCCCAAACCCATCGGGTTAACATAATTTGAATGCCACCCATGAGTTTTTTTAACATACTTTTATACTTGAATGAGACTTACTGACCTTATGCTTTCTTGGGGATCACTTCGGTACCTACATCTTGCGTCCCGACACTTGGGCACATTCCTAGGTCTTTGCTTCATTAGCCCATCGTTATGCACTAACCACCTGATTACTTAGTATGATCTATACACTCATAACCCATAGTGTGAGCACCCTTAGGCTTAACTAAGGCTTACAGCCTTCTTATGCTCGGGGAAATCTTACTTGGCACCTCTTTGGCCTATCTTTCACTTAAGCACATGACATCTCTTAGAATGCTCACATAATTTTCCAATAAACCTCAACTTTCAGTTGTCTTGAATCCCAATAGTGAAGATATTACCTTAACTTACACTTTAATCTATATTAAGCTTCATGGTATTTAAGACCTTAACTCGACATTTACACCCATTTACACCTTTGCCGTTTCTTTCTGATTTATCCGGGACCTTTCAATAGTGGAGTACACTTTGGACCTTAGAGTCATCTTTCTTACGAACATTTAGTTAACTTAGATCCGCACTCTTAACCTTTTAGTTTAAATTTTTCTTAGCTTTTTTGAATTGGCAATGAACCCCACTATCTAAATTGATTGAACTTTTAAACATTCAAGAACACTACTCAATTCATTTTTGCTCCTCATAAGCAGCCTTAGGTCAACACAAACCATAACAAAAACACTAGGCATAAGTCTACTACTTGGAGTTCATTCTATCTACATGGGTGTTCTCACCTGCTATTAGGTCTCGATTTTATTACCATTTAGAACGTCTCTTTTTTACTCACCTGGGTTGTCCTTAAAGACACCCGGTTAATGGTGCTTTCATGGTCCCCTTTTACACTCACATTTCGGGTTGTAATTTCCTAAGGATCTGGATGTTACCCTTTTGGTCTTTAAGGATTAAGTTAACCCTTGAACCTTGGCCAACTTACCCAAATCAACGAACTCCCCTCCTAAAGGAATCGTACCTTTATAATTAACTTCACAGTTTTGAAACCTATGGGTTATGGTTTTCAACCTTCACTTGACCAACTACTTGCAATTATTGTGAGTCTTTAGGTTTCCACTTACTTTTTTTCAATTGCAACTTCAGGTTCCTAAAGTTAACTCTTGGCTTTATAAGCCCTCTTACCTATGCTGCGGGTAGTTGGAAAATTCAATCTTGCCTTACTTGGTAACCCTTAGTAACTTTTGTGCAATACTTTTCAGAATTAGACCAGCCATAACTGTCTTAGAGTTGTCCTTCCTTAAATTGTCCCTATAGTGCATAAAGTATTCCTTGCACTAAACGTACAAGTTTGATCAACTTAAGGCTCAACTCATGGCATGACTTACCAACTCTTCAGTGCAAGTCACCCTTACCCATAGGATACTTCTAAGGGTCACTTATGACGGGCATGGTTAAGTTGGCTCTTATGCCCCCTAATTGATCCTCTCCCTGAACATTGCCATACCATTCAATAAACAACAACCAGAGATCATTGCATACATGTTACCCTTAATCTTCTAGGCAAAACCCTAACCACTCTAAAAGTCTAATCAAAAGTTACCCTTTTTGGGTTTTATGGGTTCACTTACCCACACTTGTTTGCAATCTTAGTTTTCTAGGCAAGCTAGTCACATCCACATACATAGCAGTTTAAACAATAAAAACTACTTACAACTATGCTGTAAACTTAAAGGTAGCTCTTTTTTGTTGTTAGCTCCTTGACCAATCAATTGGTCCAAGTAAGTCTTCTTGGTTGCTTTTGAGTACTAGCAACGTTTTCTCGATGATTAAGGCATTCTTGACCTTAGCCTTGTTCAGGCCTTGACCCTGAGCATATTCATGCCATTAGACCTTTACCTTCCTAGTTTCCAAGCATCTAGCACATAGCCCACTTTTTTGGTTTGTGTTGTTCCTCCTTAGGTTACATGGACTATAAATTAAATGGTCTTTACTGAGCTCTTGCTTTAGGCCTAAACTTACCTTAGGGTAGAGATTTTATTCTCTTGGCCCAGCTGCATATATGGTCCTAGTGCACCTTAGCCCTTACCCCATGGCCTAACACTTTCTTAGTATCCATGTCGCCCTTGCCCTTGGGTAATGATGGTTCACTTGGCCTCGATGCACCTTTTGTAACTTAGTGCCTTTTAGCCCTTAAGCTTGGGCTCTTTGATTACTCATTGAATTATATCCTTATCCACATAATTGTAGACGTTTCCTAGACCTTCATCTTGCCCTTAGGGTGGGGATTCCTTCCTTGGTCTCAGTGTAATAGTAGGCCTTAACACACTTTGACCTATACCCGTTAGGCATCAATCACGGCCTACCCTTCTTCAAAGGTTGGGTATGCTCCTTGGGCTACTCATGTCATAGTGCTATTGGGAATCTATAACAAGAGCACCAGCTTCTTTATGGCTAACACCATAGGGCCACTTAGGCATTTTCTTAGTCCCTTGCCTTAATACCAAAACCTTACCGGGTTCCTGCTGATATACCTACAACCAAACCCAGATGAGAACTCCAGGAATACTTATAAGTAGTACTAACCACTCTTAGCACAAGGACACACTTGGATCTTAGTCACTTATTGCCTCTAATAGGACTATTAACTTGCTCTGATACTAACTCTCGAGGAACAGGGCCCCAGTGCCTTGATTTTCTAACACTGGTAGGCTTCTTGGGAACTATAATCCCACTTGGCTTACAATTGGCTAGTTATTACTTGTGAAATATCTTAAATCATTACGTGCAACCAGTTACTTAGCCTACCCTATATAGAAAATATTTATGCATCATCCTGGCTATGCAATTTCAATTAAATAAAATAAACATTGAAAATAGTGCCACGGCAATTATTGAAAACACAAATCAAAACAAGTCAACACGTAAAACTTTAGCTGCTCTAACTTCAAGTAAAAACTTTGTGCATACATCTCAAACTTATATGCACCTAAATGTAACCCTAATGTTATACACACCAATGAACATCAGTAGAGGGAATACTTAGTATAAAAAATTTCACACATACAATAATGCTCTAGAGACAACTATTTTTACATTAAATTGAGTTCTATATTAATCAATTCAAAAGATAATATATGAGATATGGAGTGGGAGGCATCCCAATTTGTCTTTTATAAAGATTTGGGGTTGTAAGGCTTACATGAAACATCAATCATCAGAAAAACTAGGTCCTAAATCTGATAAATATCTTTTTGTTGGGTATCCCAAAGAAACAAAGGGTTACTATTTCTACTGTACTTTTAAGCAGAAAGTGTTTATTGCTCAAACTAGTGTATTTTTAGGGAAAGAGTTTATCTATAACGGAACCAGTAGGAGGAAAGTAGAACTCAAAGAAATTTGAGAACAACAATAGGACATTGAAGCTGAAATGGAACATGAGCTGACACCAAAAAAAGTTATGGTTTAGAAGTCTGTTCCTATAGCATAGAGCCCATGTAAGTCTGGTAGGATTCAACATGAGCTTGAGAAGTATAGATTTCTTGTGACTTATACTAATGATGTGATGCTCATGGATCGAGATGAGCCCACAACCTACTAAAAAGCTATGTCAGGAGTAGACTTTGAGAAGTGGCTAAAAGCCATGAAATCTGAGATGAAATCCTTATACGAAAACCAAGAATGGACTCTGCTTGATCCACCGAAAGAGGTAAAACCCATAGGGTGCAAATGGATTTTCAAGGAGAAAATAACATTAAAGGTAATGTGATTAACTTCAAGGGATGATTGGTTGCAAAAGGTTTCACGTAAATTCATGGTATTGATTATGATGAAACTTTTTCACCAACTGCCATGGTTAAATCCATCCAAATTTTATTGGCTATTGCTGCACACTATGATTATGAGATATGAATAATGGATCCGAAAACCATCTTCTTTAATGAAAAGCTACTTGAGGATGTGTACATGACACAACTCGAGGGATTTGTCACTCCAGAGTGTGCAAATTGTAAAGGTCTATTTATGGACATAAGCAAGCTTCTCAGAGGTAGAATATTCATTTTGATGAAGCAATCAAAGAGTTTGGTTTTATTACAAATGAAGAAGAAGCTTGGGTCTAAAATAAGGTTAGTGGGAACACTATTATCCTCTTGGTGTTGTAGATAGATGACATAGAACTCATCAGGAATGACATTCTCAAGCTATAATCTATGAAGACTTGGATGGGAAAATGTTTCCTTATGAAAGACTTGGGTGAAGGGGCCTATGTGTTATATATTAGAATCTATATAGATAGATCTAGAAAACTACTTGGCTTAAGTCAAAGTACATACATTGACAAGGTGCTAAAAAGGTTTAGTATACAATACTCCAAGAAAAGATTCTTGCCCATGTCACATGGTATACCTCTCTCCAGATCTCTACATTCTAGCACACTCGAGGAGAGAGAATGTATGAGTAAGATTCCATATTGTGGCGGAACAGGGCCTCAATGCCTTGATTTGCTAACACTGGTAGGCTCCTTGGGAACTATGATCCCACTTAAGTTACAATTCGCTAGTTATTACTTGTGAAGTATCTTAAATTATTACGTGCAACTAGTTACTTAGCCTACCTTATATAGAAAATCTTTATGCATCATCCTGGCTATGCAATAACAATTAAATAAAATCAACATTGAAAATAGTGTCACGGTATAAATGAAAACACAATTCAAAATGAGCCAAGATGTAAAACTTTAGTTGCTTTAATTTCAAGTAACAACTATGTACATACATCTCAAACTTATATGTACTCAGATGTAACCCTAGTGTTATACGAACCAATGAACACTAGTAAAGGCGATACTTAGTATGAAAAATGTCATAAATACAATAATGACAATAATATCTACTAAGATCTGCCACTAGCTTTCAACCTGAACAATCTAGCTTCAAGTGGCAAGCCTCATTTTCCTTGTACACACTTAGCTTTGAAAGCTGAAAAGACAACTCTTTGATCATTACTAACTTATATTATAAGCAATCATTAACCAAAAGATTCATACTTAGAGAGTATTTTTAAACGAATAAAATATAGCACTAACAGTCGCCCTTCACCAACAGTTAGGCTTGACTGGTCTTCTAAAAACCTGCACAACATTTAAGGGGTAAGTACTTGAAACTACTTAGCAAGGGATTTGACAACTGCAAGGCAAATATATACAAACATGTAAGCAAAATATGTATACACACAAACCAAGCAATCAAACAACACAAAAAACAATAAGCACAATCAATTAATAAACAACAATAATAATGCAGTGTAATGTATTGATGGATGAGTGAATGCACATGTTTATGCACATAGGACTTCCTTACCCCCGAAGGTGTTCTTAACTGCCATTCGCTCATATGGCTGGAGTACTTGGATACCAGCCCTCATAGTCGATGTTAGCACTTGATTAAACTCCATGAAGTCCTCCTTATGGGCACCTTAAGTAAGTCGTTGCTTACTTGACCTTGCACGCCTTTTATGAGCTACTTAGAGTAAATCATCACTTACTCACCTCTTACCCATAACTTTCCCTAACTTGTTGTGCCAGGTAATTGAACTTCGTGGCCAAACTTCACCAAGTTCCCCTGAACAAGACTCGGGCAACTTAGTGGATTTGCTTACCGAAGATCGTTGACTTGGTTGGGACCTCTTGGGCACCACCCAATGCCTAAAGGCACTTGGCCTTTACCCTTGGGCCAACAAGGGTAACAGCCCCTTCTCAGGTCCCTCTCCAATGCCAGAGGTCCACGACCTTACCCCGTGACCATTGGAGGACTTATACAATACTAAGTTCCTCAGTAGTACCCTATTGGTGACTTAAGGCACCTTAATTATCCACTTTTCCATAGCCCTCTTAACCACCTACTTACTACTCACTTATTGGTGCATACTTAAATCTTAGGAGCACTTTTAAGCCCTGCTAGGATGGCACCTAAGCCTTAGGAATTGATTTGGGAAACTTAGAAACAAGGTTGGCACAATTCAGGTACAATGTTATAGTATTGCATGTTATGGTGCGACAGTATCATGATTTTAAGAAAGTTGTTTGGAATGATGTGATCGCACCAGCACAATTGGTGCAACTGCATTGCATATTTCAGGCAGCCTATTTTTCCTTTTGACCTTGATGTGATCGCATCAAATAATCAGCGAGAACACATTAACCCCTAAATCTGTATTTCTTCGCCCTTTTCTTGGTTAATCTTGCTCCAAATCTTACCCAAACCAGTTCCAATCATTTTTTGCTCATTTTAACTCACTCCTAAGTGTTTTAACACTACCTATGCATCATTTAATAATGCCATAATATAAATTCCTTACCTCAAATCCAAGTTAAGCAAGATCCAAAACAAAACAAACCACATAGAGTTTACTTGAGCACAAATTGCTTCCCTTGAGTTCCAAGCCTAAATCCAAGCAAAATGGGATCCACAAGCACTAAATTAAGGGCATCAATAACCATGTTTCAAGCTTAGAACCAAGTTAAACCCATAGGTAAAACATACCTTTGGGTTTCAACTCAAACTTGGAGGAATGAGTTCTGGAGCACCAAATACACCAACATCTATCTAAGAGCTGATGTAATTGCCTTGGGACCCTTAATTTTCATGGAGAATAAAATAAATTTGGAATATTTGATGTGACCAATGGCTATGGAGGAAGGGAAGAATGACAATGATTTGGGGGAGATGATGAATAGTTACTTGATTTTTTTGAAAAAAAAAATATCTCCACCCACTCCTACTATAACTTTGACTTACTTCTTCCACTTGCCAAATTAATTTTTTTTTCCTTCTCACTAGATTGTTTGGCTTAAACCATCCCTTTAGGTCCTATGGTTAATTGTTCACATTACCCCTAGCCTTTAAACTTAATCCCATAATTGGCACAATAGCCCTAATTCCCTAGTTAGTGCACTTTGGTCCCCAAACTCTCATTCTTTGTTCCAATGGTTAGAGTAACTTTTGGCCTTAAATTATTTGATTCAAAATTACTTACATGACCTTTATTTCAATGAAATTACATCCATGTCACTCACTTAGGTCAAAATTACCATTTTGCCCTTCTTGCCCTTTGGTGCCATTTTACACTTTGGAACTTAACTTAATCTTATGTAGTTTGCTTTTCTTGATCAATAAAACTTATTTGAGAAAAAGAATAACTTGGAATTTACTTACCTTGGCTCCTAACTAGGGGAAGTACTTGGAGATTCTTTACTCATATGCCTAGTAATTAGATCTATCATGCATATCATGATATATGATCATCCCGATGTCTCGTATGTTTTGAGCATGACAAGTAGTTTCCAATCAAACCTTGGTAAAAGTCACTGGAAAATTGTTAAGAATATCCTTAAGTACTTGAGAAAGATTAAGGATGCATTCTTGATTTATGGAGGTAAAGATACGCTTGTTGTAAGGGGTTACACCAATGCTTGCTTTCAAATTGATAAGGATGATTTCATATCGTAATCTAGTTATGTGTTTTCCATTGGTGGTAGTGTTGTGAGCTAGAAGAGTTTAAAGTGAGTGACAGTAGCCAACTCTACAACAGAATCTGAGTACATTGTAACCTCTGATGCTGTAAAAGAGGTAGTTTGGATCAAGAAGTTCATCACAGAACTTAGAGTGGTTTCAAGCATTCTTGAAATGATAGAGCTCTATTTTGAAAACAATGGAGCAATCACATACGCTAAGGAACCTCGATCTCCCCAACAATCCAAACACATACCCCAACCCTATCATCTCATTAGGGAGATCATCAAAAAGGGTGATTTAAGGATATGCAGGATCTCGACAAACCGTAACATTGCTGATCCATTAACAAAACCCCTTACACAGTAGAAGTATGATAGTCATTCTAGATCTATTGGTATTAGAAAAATGAATGATTGGCTTTAATGTAAGTGGTAGTTTGTTAGTGTTGTGCCTAAAACCAATTATGAGATGATTGTATTTTACACATTGAGTCATGATATTTTATTAAGGCACTATTCTAATAATTATGTTTGTTGTTTATTTCTACGTAACATATTCAAACATAATTATAATCCTAGAATGATATTGTTCTTAAATGCCCATGGTTTAGCATTATTGTGGAGTGGGCTGTAATAATACATAAAGACTAGCATTTGTGGTGGGTACAAGTTGGAGAACTTGAGTGCTTGACTGACCCACCATGAGAACGCTACATGGATTGTTATATGAGTGTCATAAATGATTCTCATAATGATCATGGTATATGTAGTCCTTTGATATAAGATCATCAAGTTTCCCTATATGTGAGTCACATACTTTGATACTTTCCCTTGTTGCTCGTAGCTGAATGAATATGAATGTGGTCATTAGGTATGTTACAAATCATGTGGAAGGATTTGCATGATCAAGATTGGATTTGTCCTTCCTATGTAACATAAGTGATATCCTCGGGCCCCTTGATTAAGTAAGCCCAAGGAAACACATGACCATGCTCAGTTAAGTTGATATAGGATATCAATATCACCAGTTTAGGACAGTCTACTTGAGAATCAAGAAACTAAAGATTGGGTTATACGAGAGTAACACATTCCATGTCTCGTGCCTGATCTTAATATCCTTGGATAAAAGGATGATGACATATATGAATAATGGTCATAAAGTTTAGTCAAATCACTGACTATTTAGTCATTTAGGTAGCATTGCTGTGTTGTTAGACACCACTTATTGTTTATGATTATAAATATAATTTATGATCATTGCCAATGTGATAGGAGTCTATAAGGTCACACACCTAGAGGCAATTAGATTATTTGAGTGCATGGACCAAACGTTTGGTCTTGGTTTCATGATATTTTTGGATTAATTATTGGCCCAATAGTTGAACCATTATTAAACCTGAAATTATGCCTAATCAATTAAGGTTATGAAACTTATTAGGCTTAGGAGTTTTGCTTCACTATATGTATGTTATATATTGTTATTTTCATGGCTACCTACCTAGGACAAAATTCAAAAAACATTCTAAAAATCTCTAGCTGCACTTCCCTATTGTATTTCCTAGGAGGATGCAAGGTACCATTGCAGGTACAAAAAGAATATTTCTGCCAAAACCTAAATGAGGCATGGTGCTTTAAAAAGTTCATGTGGATAACGTAGAGAGTTTAAACATATCAACTATTAAAGTTTTGTGATTTAGCTCAGCAGCTGGGTGAAAGATCTCAACCTACTAGGTATAAAATTTCAAACACCCGATTTTCCATAATTTCACTTGGATCCATGGAGGGTTTTGGTTAACTCTGCTACATTATTTAACTCCCAAAACCCTTCATTTGATGTACTCCAACCACCTTCTTTGTCTCCTATTCAATTTTTTCTGGGTAAAGAGATATTTCAAACTTTTATGGTTAGTAAAGACTTAAAACTTACTCCCCAGCAAATAATGCCTCCATTATTTCAAGGCATAGACCATAGTAGCTAATTCCAGATTATAAACTAAATAATTCTTTTTATGTGGTCTTAGTTGCCTTGAGCCAAAAGCAATGAATTGTTTGCCTTGCATTAGTACACATCCTAACCTTACTATGGATGCATTTATATAAGCCTTAAAGGGTTTAGTAAGGTCAAACAGTATTAAGATAGGTATTGAAGTAAGCTTACTCTTTAGTTCTTGGAAGCTTTGTTCACATTCCTTTGCCCACTCAAATTTTTGTTCTTTCCTAGTCAATTCCATCAAAGGAGTTGCTACCATAGAAAATTTAGGTACAAATATTCTGTAATAGCCAACTAACCCCAAGAAGCTTTTTATCTCCCTTACATTCAGGGGTAAAACAAAGTTAATATTTTCTGGATCCATAGTGATAGCTGAAGAACCATCTCCTCTCCCAGTGCGTACTTCCTGCCGAAAGTATGATCAGGAAGCCTGGTGTCACCCGAGAGAGACACTATCACCAACCTCAGAAGTAACGGAGCCAAGCACCCCGAACTTGGAACTTTGGCTAGAACGCCAGGTATCGCAAAGATGATGCCGGCTCCCTCGGGGGACCGAACGGATCGCCTTCGGTCACAGAGGATTAGCTATCGCAAGCAGAAGAGAATCTCCCCAAAGGTGGAACCTCCGAACAAGGGAACCCCCCAAAAGCACGAGCATAACTCCCGAATAAGGGCGACCGTGTCGAAGAACGACCTCGCCCAGAGGACCTCGGGAGTACGTCATGAGCATTTAAGGAGCCTCTGACATGCCGCCCACAGACGCTACATGTCACCTCAAACGGCGATTTGACACGCCGACGCCGTCCAGGTCTTGTCACGACCTGTCTCGGTTCAAGGCTCAAGGAGCCTGTCATCAGCTACTCACCCCTTACGCCCAGAAACTCAGAGAACATCTGACCGAACACGTGTCGTCATTTGAACGGGCTGGGCTTCTCTATAAATACCAGGGAACAGACCCTGGCAAAGGGCTAGACTCCTCCTCCTTGAGAAAATACAGGCAAGCCCACTGAAAACTCTAGTGCTTCCCCATCACCTTCTCAGGAAACTGACTTGGGCGTCGGAGGCTCCTCCCCAGAAAAGCACCCCGGGGACCTCCTAACCCTCTTCTCTGAGCTTTTCAAGCACACTCCCATGGGAAATTTCAACTCTAGACGCTCTCCTTCACAGGAAGTCCTCCCGGAAGTCACCATGCCTTCCAGCGAAGATGTCTCAGGGCATCACATAGCCAATCCTTGACCATTTATGATGTGGCCTAGGAATCCAACCTGTGTGGTCTAGAAATGGCACTTACTTAGCTTGCCATATAGTTGGTGCTCTTCAAGCAAGTTAAGTACCATTCTTAAGTGTTTCTCATGTGCCTTATTATTCTTTGAGTACACTAAAATATTATCTATAAGACAACCAAGAAGAGATCCAAATAAGGTTTAAAAACACTTTGCATTAAGTCTATAAAGAAGGTAGGAACATTTGTGAGCCCAAATGGCATCACTATGTATAGAAAGTGTCTATATCTTGCTCTAAAGGCACTTTTAGGAATGTCTTCTTGATTAACTCTATACTGAAAATAACTAGACCTGAGATCAATCTTACAGAAGATTCTTTCCCCATTGAATTGGTCAAACAAGTCCTTAGTCCTAGGAAGAGGATACTTGTTTTTATGGTCTCAACATTGAGCTTTCTACAATCAATGCATAGCCTAAGGGTTCCATCTTTCTTCTTAACAAACAACACTAGTGCTCCCCATAGCGAAACACTTAGCCTGATGAAACCTTTCTTTAATAGCTCATCCAGATTCCTTTTAAGGTCATCCATTTCTGGCATTGCCATTCTATAATGGGTAATAGAGACAGGAGTAGCCCCTGAAGCTAATTTGATCTCAAACTCTATTTCTCTCAAAGGTGGTAATATAGGTTGTAATGCCCACAAAATCCTAAGCAATTTAATCCTCAGGCTATGAGGAGATTTCTCTTTTCCTAATTTGGGAATTTAGCTCATTGTGCTCGGGAGAAACTGCATTAAGTGAGGAATGGATATATGTGAGTGTTGGACACTCTTGGAAATTAAGCTTGGCTTAGGCCAAGAAGATTAGTGGTGTAAATGGTGGAGTTCAAAGGTGAAGGACTCAATTTGACAAAGGGAATTTTAGTAGTTGGCTCAATTGCCCAAATTCAAAAGATTGAAGGACTAAGGGAGGAATTGGCCAATTTTAAAGGCATTGGATACCATGGCTGCCACCTCCCTCCATTTCCCATTATTTTTAATCCACCTCCCCTCCAACTCATCACTTAGGATTCCTTTCTCCACCTACTTGTCCCCCACTTTTGATAAATTCTCCCAACCTTCACTAAAGTCTTCCAATTTGTCCTCTACTTTTGACTATCTCACCCACCACCCATATAAGTCTTCCAATTTGTCTCCCTTCCACTCAAACTTGTCTCCCACTCATCCAAGCACACGATACACTCATTCTCCCCTCCCAAATTCTTCCATTACATGACCATTAAGCTCCTAAATTAATTCATTTCACTCTTCCCCATCTCTCTCTACAATCTCTCACTACAACTCCCTCATTCTCTCTCTCAAATTTGGCTATCTTTCTCTTCATTCTTTCAACTTCTCTTCTCCTTTCATACATTCAGCCAAGGCTCAATCTTGAGCATCCATGAACCTAAACCAAGTGTTCCTGGTGTCTACAAGCTCTTAAGAACATCCTAAGAAAGAATCAAGATGAAATTTGAAGAAAGAAATGTTTTTGGAGGTTATCATCTTAAGGAGAGTTTCAGCCAAGTCTTATTCTTGGTATTTGATAGCCGAAGGGCTGTCGCCTTTTCCAGTATATACTTCCCCGAATGTTTGTTCGGGGAGCCTGACGTAGCTCAGAAAGAAGCATTGCCATCAACCTCGGCAGAAGCGAAGTCGAGCACGACGAAGTAAGTACTCCGGCTGAAATGCCAGGTTATCTAAATGTGTTGCTGACTCCCTCGGGGAACCGGACATATCACCTTCGGGAGAAAAGAACCAGCTACTGAAAGCAGAAGAGATTCTCCTCGAAGGCGGAACTCCCGAGCTAGAGAACTCCCCGAGCCACCAGCGTGATTCCCGAAGAAGGGCGTCCCGACCTCGGGAGTACAGCATGAGCATTTAATGAGCATTTAAGGAGCCTCTGACAGATCGCCCATACGCTGCCTGAAACGGTGGCCTGACATGCTAACATCATCCAAGTCCCGTCTCAGCCACAAAACCAGGAGCCTACAAACGGCTACTTGTTCCCTAAGCCCAAAACGCACAGAAAGAATCCGACCGAACACGTGTCAGGATCCGAATGGGCCAGGTACTTCTATAAATACTGGGAAACAGGACTTGGCAAGGGCTATCCATCGGCACTCTCGCACAGCAGAAAACACATACACGCCAGATCTTATATCCCTTTAGGGTCCCTACTTTACTATCAGGACACTAACTTAGGCGTCGGAAGCTCCTCCCCGGAAAAACATCCCGGGGACCTCCTAACGCTTTTTTCTAAGCCTTTCAGGTACTTTCCCACCTGGGAAATCTCTCCACCAGACGTTCTCCCTCCTCGGAAGCCCCCTCGAAACTCACCATGTCATTAGACAAAGATGCTTCAGGGCATCATTTGGTGCCGTCTGTGGGAACCCACCCTCAGGTGGCTGTCGTTGAGACTAGGCGTTCTAAGGACAAGGCACTCCTGAAGTCCTCGTCCACGCCCGAAGTCCAACCAGCTGCCGAGCTACCCCTTCCAGGGACTTCTCTGCCGGAGGAAGAACGTCCTCTGGCCGTAACCATGAGTTTTCTGCGCGACTTACAACGGTCCATTGTGGCCGAAGTGACACAACAAATAGACCAAAGATGGCCGCAACCGGCCCAGGCCCCGAAGGCTTCCTCGCCAGCACCTGCCCGGGGGAAAAGTCCTAGATCCCCCCACCGGAGTTCGGAAACCAGAGATCCACGTGAGGAGTCTTCGATAGAGAACAGGCCCTTCGGGGGACGGTCTGAGGGGCCAGTGGGACTTAAACGACTTAAGACCCCACGCCGAAGGAGCCTGTCGCCTGAGGCGAAGTCACCCTCTCCTCGGCGCCGAAGTCCGTCCCCGAAAAGATGTCGACGGTCTCCCTTCCCAGAAACCTACAAGCACCAAGAAAAAGAACCTAGTGCTGTGGTCCTCATGGAGAAAATGCTGGCGAGGTTGGAAAGGGTGGAAAAACAGGTAGCCCGCAAACCTGTCTGGGCCAGACTGTCTGAAACTTTCTGTGGCGATGAGTCACCGTTCACCCGAACAATAGTCGAGGCAGCCATGCCCAGTGACTTCCGGGTACCTCGGCTAGAAACGTACGATGGCCGAACAGATCCACAGGCCCATCTGACGAAGTACAAACGGAGCATGGTGTTGCACGGGGTTGACGATGCCACCCTATGCAAATGTTTCGAGGTCATTCTTGCCGGCCCTGCTACAGCATGGTACAACTCTCTGGCCCCAGGAACCATCAGAGAGTTCCAGGAGCTGTCCATTGCCTTCAGCCAGCAGTTTATTGGAAGTCGTCCTACGGCGAAGATGCCAGTACAGATGTTCGACATAGCACAGAGGAACGGGGAAACCATCCGTGACTATGTCGAAAGATTTAACGGAGAGGCCCTAAGTGTTCCAGACTTTCGGCCAAAAATACGCATCCTCGCCATGATACGGGGCCTTCGGAGGGACTCGCAGTTGTTTTATGAGTTTTCCAAAGACCCCTCGGACACGCTCGGTGAATTTTTCCGAAGGGCCAAGCAGGATATGACAGCCGAAAAGCTAAGAATGGGGGGGCCGAAGAACGATCATTCCCGCCCCGAAGGATCAAGCCAGCAAGGCAAGTATCCAACAAAGCAAACAGGACGACCTCGGAGGTTCAGGGGAAGGAAGCCTCCTCCGAACATTACACCCCTGAACACCACAAGGACCAACATCCTCATGACAATAGAGAAACAGGGGTCCCAGACTCAGCGACCAAAGGCGATGACCGCTGACAACAAAAAGAATATGAAGAAGTTCTGTCAGTTTCATCGCGACCACGGTCATGACACCGAAGACTGCTTCCAGTTGAAGAAGTATATCGAGTCGCTGATTAAGCAAGGCCAACTTCGGCGCTATCTGTGAATGCCTTCACCGAAGGCAAGAAGAGAGGAGGAAGGAAAGGCTAATGACGAGGAGTATGACTCCGACAGGAGGAGAAACCGAAGTCCAAAAAAGCGCCTCCCACCTTCGGCGGGGGTAATACAAACCATCACCACTGGACTGCCATCCTTGGGAAGAAAGAGGAAAGTTAGGGAAATAGCAACGATGGAGTACCAAAGCCCATCGAAAAAACTCACCCGAAGAGATGGTTCCTCTGTCATCTTCCCTCATGACGACCCACTGTTGGTGATGACGAGAATAAGAAATTGGGACGTCAAAAGGGTATTGCTTGACGATGGATCAAACGCCGACGTCCTATTCTCGCATCTGCTCCCAAGATTGGGAATATCCAGCACCGACCTCAAGCCTGTTACCTCGCCAACCTTTGGAATAGGACCTTCAGAGCTGCCCGTCCTCGGCTGTATCGACCTTCCCCTGATGATGAGAGGGAGTTCGGTCAAAGCAAAAGGAGAAATTTTTGTCTCCACAATGACAAGGTTCATCGTCATGGATGTCCCTTCGTCGTACAATGCCATCCTTGGAAGGCAAACACAAGGGAACTTGCACATTCGCCTAGATGTGAAGTACTTAACAGTCACCTTCGCCACCAAGGATGGAGACGCCGAAATATTCATCTACCAAGCCAAGGTCAGGAAGGTGTTTGTCAAAGCCCGAAAAGCCCCAGCAGCCAACTTCGCACAAACCACAGCAGCAGGGACTCTACTGACCAAAGAACCAAAAACAGGCAGGGCGGAACCAAAAACGGGCAGGGCGGAAGAGTTCGCAGAGGTAGAAACGGAAGAAATAGAACTTGTCCCAGGCCAAAATACCCGAATAGGGAAAAACTTGGCCGAAGGTGACAAGAAAAACCTTGTATCCTTTCTACTGATGAATAAAGGTCTGTTCGCCTACTCGCCAAAGGATATGCCAGGGGTAAACCCTCGCATAATACAACATAGCCTTAAAGTAAGTCCGGAAGCAAAACCTGTCCGGCAAAAGAAACGAGGCATCTCGGTCCACAAAAGTAAATTCGTCAAAACCGAAGTACAGCGCTTGATGGACGCAAACGTAATTAGGGAGGTCAAGTACCCCGAATGGCTAAGCAATGTGGTCATTGCTACAAAAGAAGGGAGTAGTAAGCTTTGGATGTGCATCGACTTCAAAAACTTGAACGATGCCTGCCCGAAAAATTCCTACCCTCTCCCACCGATAGACCAGTTGGTTGACTGAACTGCCGAATATGGGCTCCTAAGCTTCCTCGACGCCTTCAGCTAGTATCATCAAATAAGGATGGATCCCAAGGATGAAGAGAAAACTGCCTTCATCACTGAAGGTGGAACATATTGTTACACTAGGATGCCCATCGGGCTCAAAAATGCAGGAGCCACCTACCAAAGGCTGATGAGCAAAGTCTTTCATGACCAAATAGGGAGGAACATGGAAGTCTATGTTGATGACATGATAGTCAAAAGTAAGGTGCCTAACGACCACGTCACAGATCTAAAGGAAACATTCCAACAACTCAGAATCTTCGAAATTCGCCTTAACCCCGAAAAATGCGTCTTTGGCGTGACCTCGGGAAAATTTCTGGGGTACATGGTATCAGAAAGGGGCATTGATGCTAACCCAGAAAAAATTAAGGCTCTGCTCGAATTCCGAACTCCCGTCACAGTGAAAGATGTGCAGAGACTCACTGGAAGGATAACCTCTCTTAGCAGGTTCATCTCCAGGTACGGAGATCGGTGTCGGGCATTCTTCAAAGTCCTTACTAAGGCAGCAAAAAGAGAAAATGACCTCGGGGACGATGGCCGTCCTTGGAATAAGGATTGTCAAAAACCCTGGGAAGAACTTAAAATCTATTTGTCTCGACTGCCTACTCTGCGACAACCTCGCGAAGGAGAGCCCTTCATCCTATACCTCGCTATTTCAGAAAAAGCAGTAAGCTTGGTCCTTGTGAAAGAGGAAGGGTCGAAGTAATGGCTAGTTTATTACATAAGCAAATCCCTGCACGGTGCCGAGGTCAGGTATCCATTGCTCCAAGAAGCCATATATGCCTTGGTGCTGGCAGGAAGAAGGTTGCGGCCATACTTCCAGGCCCACCCTATCATCGTCCGAAGTAGTCTCTCTCTACGAGATGTTATGAAAAAAGTTGATCATTCGGGAAGACTTTCCAAATGGTGCATAGGGCTGGGTGAACATGACATTACCTACGAGCCCAGAAAAGCCATTAAAGCTCAAGCATTGGCAGACTTCATCACCGAAGTACCCATAACCGAAGACAGTCATCCAGACCTCGGTGAAGATGAGCCAGAATGGACACTGCATGTGGATGGAGCCTTAGGTTCTGAACACCAAGGAGCCGGGGTAATTATCAGAGGACCCGAAGGTCTGGAGGTGATAAAGGCCATCAAGTTCAACTTCAGCACCACCAACAATGTGGCTGAGTATGAAGCTCTCATAGCAGGGTTGCGCCTGGCCAGGAAAATTGGCATAAGAAACTTGAAGGCTCACAGTGACTCCCAGCTGGTAGTTCGACAAACAGCAGGAGACTACGGCGCAAAGGACCTAACCTTGGCAAAATACCATGAACTCGTGGCTAAGCTCATTCGAGAATTTGACAACGTTCGAATAAAAAATGTGCCTCGGTGACACAATGCCGAGGCAAATTGCTTGGCAAAGTCAAAAACGCACACCGAGATACTAGACCGCCTGAGCATTGAAGTGCTAAACATAGTGACTTCGGGAAAAGGCTGGAAGGATTCAATAAAAAGATACCTCGCAACCAATGCCCTCCCCGAAGACCCTAATGAAGCGGCAAAGGTGCGAAGATGTGCCGGAAGATTCTTCTTGATCGGAGAAGAGTTATATCGGCAGGGATACGCCACTCCGCTACAAAGGTGTGTTGACGAAGAGGACACTAAAATGATCCTCGAAGAAGTTCACGAAGGCGCTTGTGGTTCACACATTGGAACTGACGCCCTCGCCGCAGTGGTACTTCGCCAAGGATATTTTTGGCCTACCCTAAGAAAAGATGCCCGACAGTTCGTCCGAAAATGTGACAGCTGCCAAAGACACACTAATATCCAGAGGGCACCCTCGGAAATGGTAACTTCGGCTGACTATCCCTGGCCCTTCGCAGTTTGGGGCATAGACCTCATCGGCCCGCTCCCGACAGTGCCTGGGGGCGTAAAGTTTTGCGTAGTCGCAGTCGACTACTTCTCTAAATGGGTCGAGGCAGAACCATTAGCAACCATCTCAGCTAAAGAAGTGCAGAAGTTCGTATGGAAGAACATTGTATGCAGATTTGGCATACCGAGGATACTGGTAGCCGACAATGGATCCCAGTTTATAGACAAAGGGTTCCAAGACTTTGTCAACAACCTCGGAATAAAGATACACTTCGCCCCAGTAGCCCATCCTCAAAGCAATGGCCAAGTAGAGGTATCTAATAGGACCATAAAAAATGGTCTGAAAAAGAGGCTAGGGGAAGCAACAGGGAAATGGCCAGGCGAACTCCAGAGTGTATTGTGGAGCTACTGAACAACACCCCGAAGAGCCACAGGGGAAACCCCTTTTTCGCTTGTTTTCGGGACAGAGGCCTTCATCCCAATAGAGATAGTACAACCTTCGGTGCGAGTACAAGTGTTTGATGAAAGAGGAAATGACTTCGGCCTAAGAACCAAGCTGGACCTTGTCAGCGAACACAGAGAAACAGCCGAGCTGAGAAGAAAAGCCTTCCAGCAAAGAGTAGCTTCGGCTATAAACGTACGCGCAAGGCCAAAGGGGATAAAGAAAGGAGACCTCGTCCTCCGAAAGGCTGAATTCGGCCCCCCGAAGGCCATCTCACGGCGTACTTCGGGCAAAATGGGAAGGTCCTTACCTGGTACTGGCCGAAGTATGAAAAGGGGTGTACAAACTCGGTGATGTCGAAGGCGTAGAACTAAAAAATACTTGGCATTCGAAAGCCTTGAAAAAGTTCTATGCTTAAAGCCCTTAGTGGAAAAAATTGTACAAGATACAGAAATTCCCAAGTACAAAAGTTTCTTAGAAAGAATTTTTTCTAAGTATGAAAGTTCTTTCAGGCAGAAGGCAATGAACTCCCAAGCCTAAACAAGTCTGGTGATCGTCTTGCGAAGTCTCTGGAGCAAACGTGTTCGGTACAGCGAGAAACGAAAAAATTCACACAGAAAGACTTAGCCAAAATTCTATGAAAGAAAGTACCTTTATGTATAAAACCGCTTACAAAGAAGGAAAATTACAAGAAGAAAAAGAAGAAAAAGAAGGCGAAGGATCCTAGAACAAGCTAAGGAATCTCGGCGTCCCGGGAGTCATCAGCTCCTGCGTCCTTTTCCACCACCTTCGGCGCCGGAATAGAAGAAGGCAAGTTCAGATGATCAATCTTAGACCAGGTCGACCGAGGTCCCTCGGGAATGTTCAGGGCCGCCAAGAAAGAGAGGTCCAGATCTGGAAACCTCTGAAGGACTTGGTGCCGAGCAAGACAGAATCCATCCTGAAAACCAACCTTGGTCATCTGGTCAGACTTATCCTTCTCGACCTCAAGCTTGTCGAGGTCCTTCTGCAGATCAGAGATCTCCTTCTTCAGTGCCTTCATCTTCTTCTCCGGCTCCTTCTTCAAAGCATCAACCTCGGCTTGGAGCGCAGCCTTCTCAGCAAGCGCCTTCGCCAAAAGACCTTCAGCCTCTGACTTCTCTTTCTGATGCGCCTCATTTGCCGAGATCAGCTCCGCCACCTGGGAGCCGAGGTCAGAAATTTTCTGGGAGGAGTCCTTCACAAGTTCCTCTTTTTCTTTCTGGAACTCCTCCCGAAGGGTGGCAACTTCCTTCTCCGCAGCTTGGGCCAGCTGCAAATTCTTGACAGCTAATTCCGAGCACATGGCCTTAGTTTTTTCTAAGGCTTCTAAGGCCGAAGCTCGGAACGCCGTCTGCCTCGCCACCCGAACTCTGAGAAAGCCGGCATACCCCAGTAGCTGCAAAAGGATAAAGGCGAGATCGTTAAGACAAAGAGAAAACCTAACACTTAGAAAAAATTCAAGGAAGAAAGATAGGCGCGAAGTATACTTGGGCGGCGTGTTCGGAAAGCTTTGCGGCAAGACAATCGTCGCCCGGGTGAGCCTTGGCAATGGCCTTAAAGGAGGCCTCGATGAGAATCCATTTCGAGATCTCTTTAGCCATTTGGTGGCAGTCTCTGGAGTACAAATTCATGTCCTCCGTAAACGTCCAGAAAGGCTCCTTCGGCACCTTCCCCTTCGGGATGCGGGCGTCCCGAAGGGCTCTCCTCTCTGCATGCTCAGCTGCCCAACCCGGAGCGAGCAACTCATCTGCACGACAAAACGGAAAGATGGATTAAGGCAAGTAAACCTCAAAATAGAAAACTGGATTAAGGCAAAGACGTCACAAAATGAACTTGCTGGCACTTCGACCACATCATCGTCGGGATCTGGGACCTCCTCGGCAGAGATCCCCTTGCCTTTGCTTTTGTGCCGTTCTTCGGCAGAAGGGGCCTCTACCACGGTGTCCAGAAAAGCCTGCGACGGGGTAGGACTGTGAGGAGGGACCTCGGTAGTAACCTCGGGCTGAGGGACGGTGGCAGCCTCTGGCTATTCGCTAGCTTCCTTGGAAGCTTCACGCTGAACGGAGGGAATGGTCTTCTTCGCCCATTTACCCGAAGGCCCAGCCCCGGTCGTTTTCCGCCTTCGGGAGATGGCTTTCTTCATCTGCTCACCCCTCTCGGATTGACCGAGGAAAAGGGATTTGTAGAAGGCGGCAGTGTCCTCGCCCATTTCTGAAAAAGGAGGAAGACATCAGTGTGAGTCCAGAACGAAGTTATAATAAAGAGACTAGAAAATAACTTACTCTCACAAAAAGTTTTGAAAGAAACTTCCTCCCGAAGGAGTTGCACTAGCCAGGAATCCTTCCCAGCGATGGCAGGAGCCGGCATCCCAAGGTCCGTCTTGTGCTCCTTTATCACCCCTAGCTCCCGAAGGACCTCCTCGGTCATCAGCCTCCAATTCATGGGGAAGGGGTAAAGAGAGTGTGAAGGGACCTCGGGACCCCAGTCGGCGACGGCTCGGATACGTCCGTCAAAATCCACAAATACGGAAGTTAACTCGAGAGTCAACAGTATCCTCGGATCTACGACGTCATCCCTCAGCCTTCCCTGAGCCCACTTGGTCGGAACATTCGACCAGGCCTCCTCCACTTTCAGAAAGAAAAACTTTTTTTGCCACCTACGCCAGCTGTCTTTAGTGGCGAAGGTGAACATATACTTTTTGCTCCCGGATCCCCGAGGTAGCATGAAGTAAAAGCCACCCTTCGGGACCACGTAGAGCTTGTAGTACTGCATAAAAATGATAAAATAGGGTTCTATTTTGAAAATTCCACACATACAGAGGAAGGCGTTGAAATAGCAGTACGAGTTCGGAGGAAGTTGATTTACGGCAATGCCATGGAATTGGCAAAAGTCGCAAATCAACTTCGGAGGAGGGAACCGAAGTCCAGCTTTCAGCTGAGCTCGGAAAACGGTGATCTCGCTACTATGGTTTGAGAAGCTGTAATGGTCAGAACGTGGCAACCTCGTAACAGCGTACGAAGGAAGGAAAAAATTTTTCTTCCACCTTGCTAATTTTGTAGGAGTGGTGCAGCAAGGGTGGGACAAAAGAGGTTGCCAACTTTTAGGAATAGGCATTTTTGGCTGAAAAATGAGTTCGGAAAAAGGCAAAAATGAACTTCGAAAAAACTAGAGTTCTGGAAATCAAAACCCACCAAATCTTTTGCCGTAATCTGGGTGTGAAGACGCCGTCGTGAAAGGTGACCGGAAAAAAGCTCAGGTGAAAGAATCGCCGCGAAAAGCAGAAGAAAGCAGAAGGAAAACCAGAGCAAAAGCAAAAGCAAAAGAGACAAATGACGGAATGAGCATATATATAGGCCAAGGGAGGTAGGCGAACCGGCGTCATAAGTGCTCTGCGAAGGCGAAACGTCGCCATAACTGCTCTGCGAAGGCGAAACGTCGCCATAACTGCTCTTCTGCACCTAAAAAGGCGCGCTTGCCGTTACAACACAATCCTCACCAATAACAAGCAGCCACATGTCAACCATCGCACCAAAAGGGGGGATACGTGTCCCGACATCCCTCATCCTTAGGCGTGTCGTTCCAGACTGACACACCTATTCCTGACACATGACGTGGCGCAGACCTAAAAAGCTGGAAAACAGGTTACTTCGAAGACACCAACAGACAGGCTATGGTAGAAGAGCCTATGTCTTCGGACAAAAGGTCCGTCTTCGGAACAGGTACTGCACTCAAGGCCCAAAGAGGGGCCCTCAGGAAGCGAACAAACCGAAGTTTCCACTTCGGCTTTTTTCGAGGGGGGCCTGTGATAGCCGAAGGGCTCTCACCTTTTCCAGTATATACTTCCCCGAAGGTTTGTTCGGGGAGCCTGACGTAGGTCGGAAAGAAGCATTGCCATCAACCTCGGCAGAAGCAAAGTCGAGCACGACGAAGTAAGTACTCCGGCTGAAACGCTAGGTTATCTAAATGTGTTGCTGACTCCCTCGGGGAACCGAACATATCACCTTCGGGAAAAAAGAACCAGCTACTGAAAGCAGAAGAGATTCTCCCCGAAGGCGGAACTCCCGAGCTAGAGAACTCCCTAAGCCACCAGCGTGATTCCCGAAAAAGGGCGTCCGTACCAAAGGGCGACCTCGCCCAAAGGACCTCGGGAGTATGGCATGAGCATTTAATGAGCATTTAAGGAGCCTCTGACAGATCGCCCATACGCTGCCTGAAATGGCGGCCTGACACGCTAACGTCATCCAAGTCCCGTCTCAGCCACAAAACCAGGAGCCTACAAACGGCTACCTGTTCCCTATGCTAAAAAAGCACAGAAAGAATCCGACCGAACACGTGTCAGGATCCGAACGGGCCAGGTACTTCTATAAATACTGGGAAACAAGACTTGGCAAGGGCTATCCATCGGCACTCTCGCACAGCAGAAAACACATACAGGCCAGATCTTATATCCCTTTAGGGTCCCTACTTTACTATCAGGACACTAACTTGGGCGTCGGAGGCTCCTCCCCGGAAAAACATCCCGGGGACCTCCTAACGCTTTTTTCTGAGCCTTTCAGGTACTTTCCCACCTGGGAAATCTCTCCGCCAGACGTTCTCCCTCATCGGAAGCCCCCTCGGAACTCACCATGTCATTAGACAAAGATGCTTCAGGGCATCAGTATTCTTGTGTTTGAAGCTTGTGTTCTAGATACACGTAAGCTTCTAAGCTTTCCAAGGCAAGAAATCAAGTGGAAAATTCAACAAAAGACGAGCGGGAGCTCTAAGGAAATCAAGCCAAAGGATTCGGCCATACCTCCTTTGTTGAGTTAATATGTATCTAACCAAGTGTTATTGGTATTATTTAAGCTTTTGAACTAAGTAAAGTAAGAATATGGCTTGCTAAACTTTCAGCCATTGTAGGTTCTCAAGCTAGAAATTAAGTTCTAGCTATGAAAAGCAAGGAAAATGTAGAGAAACAAGCTTCTAAAGCTTTCGGGCAACAAAGTTGCTAAGGGTTTTATGGTAAGGATTCTTATACTCTTTGAGTATTCGGGCCCTTGGGTGATGGATATTGAATGCCATGTGATCCTAAGAAGGCTACAGAGGGCTATGTTTTGTTGCTTCGGCAACTCTTTGGTAGCTAGCTATGTGGAAGCACTACGGCTAGAAATTGAGTTGTCCAACTCAATTACCAAGCATAAAGAGCTCAGATTAATAAACTGGTTAACCTAAGAAATGAAAAATATGGATCATGCTTGCTATGCTCGTTAGAGGGATATGATGTTAGGTGGTGTGTTTGTTTGTGTGCTTCTATGTTTGAATGTGCATGCTAACCCCGATTATGATTATTATTGTTATATGTATATATCTTGTGTTTTCTTTGTCTTAGTGTTTGCTTTGCAGGAGTATGGAATATATTTTTGCCAAGATATACTTGTGCTATGTTAGGCTCTGGGAGCCATATGGAATCCTTACTGAGTTTACTCACTCACCCTTTCAACTTTATTTAGGAAAAGGCGTGCTAAAGACACACTAAGATCAAGAGTATTTTATACTCTTTCTGTTGGTAAAAAAGTTTGTGTATGCACATATGTTCTTGCTCAATATTCTAACTATTCTAAGTGTTATGGGTTGCTTGTGTAACAAGCTAATAAGTGTGGAATTTATGTGCAGGACTTAGAGTCTAGATTGTAAGAACAAAGTCTCTAAGGTGGAAAATGTGTTCTTTGGCTCTTTGTGTGGTTTACCATGTTTGCACTTGTGCTATGATGTTGGTCTTGTCTAAATGACCAAACTTATAATAAAAATGGACTTTAAGAACTTTCAACCATGATATGTGTTAATGGCTTATATATAGACTATTGGACTTTTGGTGGTCATGAACATTTTGGGCCTATGTAAGGTTGATGATGGATTTGCATAACAATATGTTTATAAGCCTATGCTTGATTATGAAAAACATGTGCATAATAAACAAAGTTTTCAAAGCTTGATTTGGTGTTTGGTTGCCATGCATGCACTTGGCTATGTTTGATAATGAGCTTGAAATGAACACACAAGTTCCACATAAGTATTAGCTTGTTTTCGAGAGCACAATATAAACCTTTAAGTAAATAATTAATGAGCTAGTACTAGTAACATCCGGGGGTTCATGCCCGTATGTTTTGATAATGAGCAAATGCCCCTTATATGGAATTCTACTACATGGTTAAGTAATTAGGCCCGAATGGGCCAGGGGCTAGGTTGGACATGACAATTTGGTATTAGAGCATGGATGCTCTTAGGACCAAAATTCTTGGTCTATGGATTTGTTTATAGTGTAGACTTGTTCCCACATAGGTTATGTCCACTAATGTGTCTATTTATGAATATTAAGCATATGTGTACCTTGCTTGTTTTTATGTATAGGATAAGAACCAAGAATATGGATAAGGAGGCCAGAGGCCAAAATAAGAATAGAGCCACCCATCAAGAGGGTGAGTGAACTAGTTTCAAACCAGAAGTACAAGTTAGGGCCATTGAGCCCATTAAGCCGAATGTGGCTGGACCTAGCAATGATGATCAAGGGAAAATGGAACACATGATGGCGATGATGTAAGCCAATATTTTCCAAGTTGTAGTTGGCGTACAGGCCCTGACTAGAGGTCAGGCACAAGTCCCAGAACATACCGGTCAAGAAAAAGAACTTGAAGCTAGATGAAGGCCAGGAAAGGAACCCATGCTTAGTGATTAAGCTAGCAAGCATGAGAGAGAGATTAATGATGATGAAGGTGATGATGACAGGAGAAATCCAAGAGCCAGAAGAGTCAGGTCAAAGATCAGACAGGAGACTAGAGTTGAGCCGGAAGAAAGTCCAGAAATAGAAGAACTGGACATTGAAGAAACGGAGATACCAACTCGCCTCACTACTACCATGGGACAACAAGGGCTTCTAGTGGAGGGCCTACTGATAGGGATGAAAGAGCTCCGAGAAGAAATGGTAGAGGCCTTCGGGAAGTCCAACTAGAGGGATTTCTAGCCTTGAAACCTCCAACTTTCAGAGGAAGCTGCGATCCAGAGTAAGCAGAATTCCGGATCAATCAGATTGAGAAGATTTTTGAAAGAATTGAGGTTTCCTCTTCTCAGAAAGTATTTCTTGCTACCTTCAAACTAGAGGGTAACGCAAAGCTATGGTGGAGGGCAGTCCATCGAACCTATGCTAGCAAAAATGGTAGGAGGCCTACCTCTAGAAGAAGGGCAATGCGGTGGGCTAAAATTCTCCAAGTTTTTCAGCAGCAGTACATCAGTGAAGCCCCAAAAGACCAAAAGCAAGTTGAGTTTGACCTGCTTGAGCAGGGAAAGCTTTCAGTACTGGAATATGAGCAGAGGTTTAATAACCTCATCCGCTACGCCCCACAATATAATGCCAAAAGGATTTGAAGGCTAAGAGGTTCCTTAGAGGACTAACGCCCAAACTAAGGCACATACTTAGGGCAGTGGTTGCCCATAAGTATTATGACATTGTTCAAAGGGCTATGGCCCTAGAGTAAGAATTTAGAGGCCAAAATGTGAGAGGCCGTGGTAATGCCAGGGGGATGCAAAAGGCATCCAAAAAGAGAGGTAGAGAAAACTTGGCACATGAGCCAAGAAAGGATAATAATAGAGAAAAGAGGACAACTCATTACGGACCTCCATGTGAGACTTGTGGAAAATTCCATGGCCAAAAGCCATGCTACAGGCTCATAAATGGATGCCTTAAGTGCAGTGCCTAGGATCACTGCGTAAGAGATTGCCCCGTCAGAAAGGAAGAGCAAGGAGCCATGGGAAGGTTCGGTAATAGATGGGCCCAAGGGCAATTGCCTGTGAAGAGGCAGAACATACCTCTGCCTCCAATAAGGAAGTATCTGGGGCCTAAAATACCTATGAATAAGAAAAGGAAAAATCTGACTCCTGGAAGAATATTCTAAATAGAGACCTCGAGGAGGGCTCAAGAGGTCCTATAATCCAAAGAAGCTAAAGTCAAGGATGAGGAAATAGACCAGGCTAGGCTGGCTAGAAGAACTCTGACAGGTACCATTTTACTTACTGGTTATGAAGTATCAGTTTTAATTGATACTAGTGCATCTTTGTCTATAATATCTTCTAAGCTAGTCAAAGATATGAACCTTGAAGTATACACTATGGATAAAATGTACTTGGTTAAAACTGCTGAGAACGAGATTATGATTACATACCATATGGTGAAAAATTGCATGCTAGGCTTGGTGAAATAGAATTCAAAGCAGACTTAATAATTTTAACCGCCTATTGCTATGACATAATACTGGGTATGAACTGGCTTAGTGCCAATAAGGTAATCATAGACTGCAGTGCCAGGAAACTTTGTTTTCCTGGATATGAACCACAATTTCTAAAAGGCTCTCCTGGGTTAGTCCTAGAGAGCCCCTTAAAGGCAGTGGAACACAAACCCGTAATAACTGAAGGTGAATACCTGGGGTTGAATGGATCTGAGGTAGAAGTTAAGCTGGGTAAAATACCTATAATCCAAGAATTTCCTGGAGTATTCCCCACGGATCTACCAGGACTCCCTCTCGTAAGAGAGGTTGAGTTTGAAATTAGGTTGGTGCTAGGAGCTGCACCAGTGTCCATTGCTCATCACAGGATGGCTATTCCTGAAATGGTGGAGCTAAGAAAACAATTGGATGAATTGCTTGAAAAGGGTTTCATAAGACCAAATACATCTCCTTGGGGAGCACCTGTGCTTTTTGTGAAGAAGAAGGATGGAACCCTTAGGTTGTGCATTGACTATAGAAAGCTCAACGCAATTTCCATTAAGAATAAATACCCCCTCCCAAGGATTGATGATCTGTTTGATCAGTTAAAAGGAGCCAAGGTCTTCTCCAAAATAGACCTTAGATTTCGATACTTCCAGTTGAGAGTCAAAGAAGAAGATATACCAAAGATAGCTTTTTGGACCAGATATGGTCACTTTGAGTACATTGTGATGCCATTTGGACTCACAAATGCCCCAACCTTTTTCATCGACCTCATGTAAAGAGTGTTCAAGGCTTATTTGGACCACTTTGTTATGGTATTTATCGATGATATACTAGTGTACTCAAAGGATGAAGAGGCCTATAAAGAGCACCTAAGAGTGGTGCTAAGCTTGCTAAATGAGCATAAGTTTGTATGGCAAGCTAAATACGTGCCAATTCTAGGCTAAGGAAATTGGATTTCTCGGACGTGTGATCAATAAGCATGGCTTAGCTGTTGATCTTGAGAAAATTAAGGCTATCTTGGAATAGAAGTAACCTCAGAATGTAAGGGATATAAAAAGCTTTCTAGAACTTGCTGGCTATTATAGAAGATTTCTGCCCAAATTTTTTGTACTAGCAGCTTTGTTCACCCAATTAACAAGAAAGGACCAAAAGTTTGAGTGGGTTGAGTAGTGTGAGACTAGTTTCCAAGAACTTAAAAGGAAACTGACTACAACCCCAATACTGGTTTTACCAATAAGGAAACTTAAAAGGAAATTAATACTGGTTTTACACTGATGCTTCTCGAGTAGGGCTAGGTTGTGTCTTAATGCAAGGGAAACAAGCTATAGCCTATGGATCAAGGCAATTAAGGCCTCATGAAAAGAATTATCCAGTTTATGATCTAGAGTTAGCAACAGTGATCTTTGCTCTTAAACAGTGGAGACACTACCTACTCGGAAGCAAATTTCAAGTCTTCACAACCACAAGATTCTAAAGTATCTATTTACACAAAAGGACTTGAACATGAGGCAAAGAAGGTGGCTTGAGTACCTAAAGGATTTTGAGTGCATCATTGAGTAAACAATTGGAAAAGCTAATGTGGTAACTGATGCTATCAGTAAGAAGTACACAGGAGTACTCAAAGCCACTGGAGAGCCTACTGAGACAAAGGTACTCAGTATAACTGAGTTAGCCCAAGAATAGGGATAATGGGAAATGGACCAAGTAAAGGTCCTAACCATTAAGTCTGAGTGGAAAAACCTAATTCAGGAAGCTCAGCTTCAAGATGAGGAGATCCCCAAGATATCTTAGCAGAAACAAGGGAAATTTTATCCAGGATTTTCATTTAAGGCTAGAATGCTATATTTCCATAATAGGATTTATGTGCCTAATAAGAAGGGACTTAGTCAACAAATCCTAGAAAAAGCCCACTCCAATTTGATGAGTATGCATCCTGGAGCTCAAAAATGTATAAAGATTTGAAATCCCATTTCTGGTAGCCATACATGAAACAGGAGATAGCTGTTTATATGGCCAAATGTATGGCTTGTCAACAAGTCAATGTGGAGCACCAGAGACCTGGTGGTAAACTACAAAGCTTGACTATACCAAAAAGAAAGTAGGGATCCATATCTATGGATTTTGTTGTGGTCATGCCATTGACCCGGAGAAAGTGTAATGCTATTTGGGTCATAGTGGATAAACTGACCAAGGCAGCCCACTTCTTGCCCATAAACATTACTGACTCACTGGATAAATTGGCTCAATTATATGTTAAAAAGATTATAAGGTTGCATGGTATACTCGATGACATTGCCTCAGATAGATACCCAAGATTTGTGTCCAGATTCTGGAAGTCTTTTCACCATGCCTTTGATACTAAGTTAAGATTCAGCTCTGCATACCATCCTCAAACGGATGTATAGACTGAAAGAACTATTCAAACCTTGGAAGATATGCTAAGATGTTGCGGCATTGACTTCCAAGGAGAGTGGGATAGACATTTGCCTTTAGTGGATTTTTTATACAACAATAGCCATCACTTAGTGATCGGCATGGCACCTTATGAGGTACTCTATGAAAGAAGGTGTATAACTCCATATTGTTGGCATGAGCTAGGAGATAAGTTGGAAACAGGCCTAGAGCTCATAAGAGAGACTACTGGGAAAATTAAGCTAATCCAAGAAAGGATTAAAGCTGCCAACAATAGGCAAGAATCATATGCCAACCTAAAGAAAAGAAGGGACCTGGAGTTCCAGATAGGAGATCGAGTATGGTAAAGGTATCTCCTATGAAAGGAGTAATGAGGTTTGGCAAGCAAGGAAAACTAGCCCCGAGGTTTGTAAGACCATACTTAATACTCGCAAGAGTAGGAAACATAGACTACAAGTTAGAGCCACCTCCTGAGCTGGGACAAGTATATGACACCTTCCACGTAAGTCTTTTGAAGAAGTGTGTCTCTGACCCTACACAAGTGTTACATGCCACAAGTGTTCCCATTACCCAAAATCTCACATATGAAGAACAACCAATTCGGGCATTGGCAAAGGACACTAGAAAGCTCAGAAGTAAATGGATACATAGGGTGAAAGTGCAATAGACAAACCATTCTGAGGAGGAGGCCACATGGGAGGTTGAAGCTGAACTGCTTAAGAGCTATCCTGATATATTCCCTAAACTCCTGGGAAATTTGGAGGACCAAATTTCTTAAGGAGGGGAGTGTTGTAATGCCCACAAAATCCTAAGTGATTTGAGCCTCAGGCTAAGAGGAAAATTTCTTTTTCCTAATTTGGGAATTGAGCTTATTGAGCTCGAGAAACAATGAATTAAGCGAGGAATGGATATATGTGAGTGTTGGACATTCTTGGAAATTAAGCTTGGATTAGGCCAAGAAGATTAGTGGTGTAAATGGTGGATTTCAAAGGTGATGGACTCAATTTGACAAAGGGGATTTTAGTAGTTGGGCTCAATTGCCCAAATTCAAAAGATTGGAGGACTAAGGGAGGAATTAGCCAATTTTAAAGGCATTGGATGCCATGGCTGCCACCTCCCTCCATTTCCCATTATTTTTAATCTACCTCCCCTCCAACTCATCACTTAGGATTCCTTCCTCCACCTACTTGTCCCCCACTTTTGACAAATTCTCCCAACCTTCACTAAAGTCTTTCAATTTGTCCTCTACTTTTGGCTATCTCACCCACCACCCACACAAGTCTTCTAATTTTTCTCCCCTTCACTCAAACTTGTCTCCCACTCATCCAAGCACATGATACACTCATTCTCCCCTCCCAAATTCGTCCATTACATGCCCATTAAGCTCCTAAATTCATTTATTTCACTCTTCCCCATCTCTCTCTACAATCTCTCACTACAACTCCCTCATTCTCTTTCTTAAATTTGGCTATCTTCCTCTTCACTCTTTCAACTTCTCTTCTCCTTTCATACATTTAGCCAAGGCTCAATCTTGAGCATCCATGAACCTAAACCAAGTGTTCTTGGTGTCTACAAGCTCTTAAGAACATCCTAAGAAAGAATCAAGATGAAATTTGAAGAAAGAAATGCTTTTAGAGGTTATCATCTTAAGAAGAGTTTTAGACAAGTCTTATTCTTGGTATTCTTGTGTTTGAAGCTTGTGTTCTAGATACACGTAAGCTTCTAAGGCCTTCCAAGGCAAGAAATCAAGTTGATGATTCAAGAAAAGATGAGCAGGAGCTTTAAGGAAACCAAGCCAAAGGATTTGGCTATACGTCCTTTGTTGAGGTAATATGTATCTAACCAAGTGTTCTTGGTATTATTTAAGCTTTTGAGCTAAGTAAAGCAAGAATATGGCTTGCTAAACTTTCGGCCATTGTAGGTTCTCAAGCTAGAAATTAAGTTCTAGCTACGACAAGCAAGGAAAATGGAGAGAAATAAGCTTCTAAAGCTTTCAAGCAAAAAAGTTGCTAAGGGTTTTATGGTAAGGATTCTTATACTATTTGAGTATTCGGGCCCTTGGGTGATGGATATTGAATGCCATGTGATCCTAAGAAGGCTACAGAGGGCTATGTTTTGTTGCTTTGGCAACTCCATGCTAGCTAGCCATGTGTAAGCATTATGGCTAGGAATTGAATCAGCCAACTCAATTCCCAAGCACAAAGAGCTCAGATTAATAAAATGGTTAACCTAAGAAATGAAAAATATGGATCATGCTTGCTATGCCCGTTAGAGGGATATAGTGTTAAGTGGTGTGTGTGTTTGGGTGCTTCTATGTTTGGATGTGCGTGGTAACCCCGATTATGATTATTATTGTTATATGTCTGTATCTTGTGTTTTCTTTGTCTTAGTGTTTTCTTTGCAAGAGCATGGAATATATTTTTGCCAAGATATACTTGTGCTATGTTATGCTCTGGGAGCCGTACGGAATCCTTACTGAGTTTACTCACCCGCCCTTTCTACTTTATGTAGGAAAAGGAGTGCTAGAGAGACACTAAGATTAAGAGTATTTTATACTTTTTCTGTTGGTAAAAAGGTTTATGTATCTACCTATGTTCTTGCTCAATATTCTAAGTATTCTAAGTGTTATGGGTTGCTTGTGTAACAAGCTAATAAGTGTAGACTTCATCTGTAGAACTTGGAGTCTAGATTGTGGGAACAAAGTCTCTAAGGTGGAAAGTGTGTTTTTTGGCTTTTTGTGTGGTTTGCCATGTTTGCAGATGTGCTATGATATTGGTCTTATCTAAATGACCAAACCTATGATAAAAATGGACTTTAAGAACTTTTGGCCATGATATGTGTTAATTGCTTATATATAGACTGCTAGACTTTTGGTGGCCATGAACATTTTGGGCCTATGTAATGTTGATGCTGGATTTGCATAACAATATGTTTATAAGCCTATGCTTGACTATGAAAAATATGTGCATAATAAACAAAGTTTTTAAAGCTTGATTTGGTGTTTTGGTTGCTATGCATGTACTTGGCTATGTTTGATAACGAGCTTGAAATGAACGCATAAGTTCCACATAAGTACTAGCTTGTTTCTGAAAGCACAATATAAACCTTTAAGTAAATAATTAATGAGTTAGTACTAGTAACATCCTGGGGTTCATGCCCGTATGTTTTGATAATGAACAAATGCCCCTTATATGGAATTCCCTTGCATGGTTAAGTAATTAGGCCTGAATGGGCCAGGGGCTAGGTAACTTAGAGGGAAATACCTCTAGAAATTCTCTTACAATGGGATTCTTAATAAGTTCATTTAGAATTTCATTCTTATTTCAACCCATGTAATCTTCTTCAAAAAGTATTGGTATGCAATCCACCACCTTTACTTGCCCATTCATATCACATTTTAGTGATTCATTCAGGTCATGTTCTTCTGACCCTGGCAAGATTAATTTACTAGCTTGGCAACCTATGACAACATTATTTTTAGGAAGCCAATTCATGTCCAAAATAATATCATACCAGTGGTTTCTAATATGAGCATATTAGTCTTAAATTCCAAACTACCTGGCCTAATCATGTCCAAAATAATACTATACCAATGATGTGTTAGCATTATTTCATTTCTAATTGCCCTGACCATGTACATTTTTTATGATGTAGTGACTTTTAAATTCAATTCTCTAACTAATCTAGCTAAGACAATTGAAATAGAAACTCCAGTATCATAAAGCACACAAGCTTATCTTGAAGATAAAGCTTGCCTTTTTCAACCTCTCTTGGCCTATCTTTTTTTTTCCTTTTTTGATTGCTGAGGTCTTTGTACTACCTCAATTTGGTAGACCCTACCTTGGGCTTGCTACCTTTTAGCTTGCACTGGCTGGCTAAGTCCTCCTTGTGCTTACTTAATTGGGCGAATTGGTGTTCTCCCTCTACCTTGTTAAGCCCTTGGCTAATATGATCTAAATCTTCCCAACAGTTTCCTTTCTTTTTCTTAATGGGGCAATCCTTGACCCAATGGTCTTGGGAGCCACACTCAAGGCAGCCATCAGTTACCCTATAGCATGGTTTAAAACCATGATGTTTCCCATATATTTGACTTTGATGGCCAAACCTCTTTGGCTCTTTTCCTTTCTTCAACTCCTTCTTAGGTTCAATTACTATTGGCTCCTCTCTAACTCTTTTCTTCCCACTTTTTTGGCTACAACTAGGCCTTCTAGTATGTATCCCTTCTTGTTGCTGAAACTTTTGTTCCAGTGTTAAAGCTTTTTGGACTACCTTATAATACTTTTTTATTCTAATGGTTTTGAGGTTCTATCTCAACTCAAGCTTTAGTCCCATTATAAACCTCTTGGTGCTCAATTCTTCCTGTCCATCATATTGTGGAGCATATCTAAGAAGACTACTGAACTTGTGCTCATACTCTATCACAAACATATTTTCTTGTTCCAATTGATCAAATTCCACGTGCTTCTGGTCCTTCAAAGCCTCACTTATATATTGTTGCTGGAACACTTATAGGAAATCTGCCCATCCCATAGACCTTCTTCTATCCACTAGATTTTTTCATTTCTACTCAGATGAGCTCTTTGCATTGTCTTCCACTAGAGCTTAGCACTTCCTTCTAGCTTGAATGTAGCTAGCAACACTTTTTGAGTGGATGTAACTTCCATCCTCTCAAACACTTTCTCAGTTTGATATATCCGAAATTCTACTTCATCTCGATCTCTACTTTGTTTGAACATTGAAGGTTTGAGTGTTAGAAAACCCTTCAGTTGTCCCTCTCTTAAGCCATTACCTCTTGACCTCCTTTCTTTTGTTCCATGACTCATTGATCCTTCCTAAGTCTTCATTAACCTCCACATCATACCTCACTTTTGCCTAATTTCTGACTTCACCTTTCTACCTTTAGAGTTCCTCCTCTCATCATCTTGATCCTCCCTACAATTTCCCTCTTTTTTGCTTGCTTGCTATTCTCCCGTAGGCTCCTTTCTAGGCCTTTTTTCTCTCCTCCTTTCCTTTTGGTTCTCCTTTAGCCATAGCACCTATAGATGCTTGGGCCTAACCCCTGGTTAGGGCTTATATCCCCACTATAAGCTAAGCAATGGCAAGTTGCATTACCTCCATCACATGTTCCATCCTTTGTTCTCCATCTTCATTTGGCCCAGGCTTATTGGCCCTAATTTCAAGCTTCATGGCTCTATTTTCCCCCATTTGTTCATTTTCAAGTTGTTGATCATCTCTTTGATCATCCCTATTCTTTTCTTGCTCCTCTATCTCTCTTTTTCTACCTTGGGTCATCATCTTGAAATGGAAAACAATGGTAACCAATGCTCAAGATTTCAAGTCCATAAGAGTCTAGTAGGAATAACCTAAATAGACTCTTGGTCCTATTAAACCTCAACTTTGATTCCAACTCTGTCATGTCGTAAACCACCCATAGCCCCTGCATTCATGCTTCCTTTGATAGGTTATTAGAATTAGGAACCATTTTAGGCCAAATGGGTGGTTTAGGACACAACTCCAAGATACTTAGCCAAAATTGTTGCTTAGTTTCTTAGTTTTTGACCAAAAACAGTAGAAATTATTAAAGTGCCTTGTTGGAGTCTGTTTTGTGTAAAGAAATAAGTTAAACTAGTTTTAGGTGGAATTTGTACGCAAAAATGGGAAGAATCTCAAATGTATAGCCAAAAGTACAAGATACATGTTACAAATCTACACGAGTAGTGCACATGCACTTGTGTTCTGGTTGGCCTACTTACGAGCTTCCTATAGGTGCACCAAGGCATGCACCAGCACACATATGCATAAACCACTTCTAACTTGATACCACATCATTTACATTACCTTAAGTGTCAAGTACAAAGGCCAATCTAGGTGTACAGACAAACGTGTCTTGATAATCCAACAATAGCAAGAAATGCCTACAAATATGAACACATAAGTTAACATAGTGAGCATTAGTTGGTTACCATTAGTTATGTGTCCAATACATACCTAATTATTCACAACACTAGAAAAACCAGTTAGATACAAACTCAATCCTCCAAGTCTTTCCCTGAAACATGAAGAAATAGGGCATAAGTGCATTAAACTCAATAATGGCCCAAGATGGCATTAGGTGCCCACAATGTCTTTAAACATTGTAACATAGCTTATATATTAGTCTTTCCTGAGCTAAAACCTAAAATGTAAGACAAAAAAAAAAACACACCACAGATATAGGGCAATATACTAAACACAATGTCAGGGGTTAGCACATGCAACCAAGCATCAAAGGACACAAAACACACGTACGGCACACTCAAATAACAAGCCTAAGGGCATAGCAAGCATTACATAGCATTTTATTCATTTTATTAATTCAATTTAGGTTATTTAAATTGGTAACATAGAGCTCCAGACCTTGAACAGGATTGGCCAAACCCAGAACAAGGTCCTAATGCTTGCCTTAATCATAATCTAGCTAGAACGTAGCAAAGTTGCTCTTGACAACCGTAGCCCTTACTAGGACCTAGGTTCCCTTGGCTCTAAGCCATCCCCTATGGCCTTTCCTTCCCTAGAATGATCAAAACTCAATCTATAGTTCAAAAGAGACAACATATTTGAACCTTTACTAGATTGTTAGGTGCTGGACACACAAATCAAGCTCAGTTTCCACAAATTCTTGATTCTTTGTAGCTGAAACATGTTTACCCACTAAATTTCACTTGGACTCACCTCTCTCTTTCTACAGGATTCTCACACATCCACCATGAACCTCTGATCTAGGTTTCTACTCATCCAAAACCACTGAAATTTGTTAGGAAATCAGCTCAACTTTGGTGAAGAGGTGAAAGTCGTTGAAGGGGTGCAATCTGGTTAAGCTAAATGTACAATTCTTGGCTTAACCTCTTAATTAAGGTCCTTAGTTTGTTTCCTAGGTCAATTAACCAGCCCTCCTGATTTTTTGATCAATTTCCAGCACCCACTTTGGCCTTTAATTCAAGCAATTAAGCCCCTAATTTTTCTACTCAACAAAATCACTCTCGAACCTAAAGTGCACACTAGTAGCACTAGCACCACACTTATTAGACCCAGTTAAGTCATCTTATTTTTCCATGCCTTTCTTAGCCATTTCCTCTCATTTTCATTGACTTGTATTCTATTTTACTTCTAGCACAAGGCCTATACAAGTCTTAGGCATGACATCTTTCCCCTAGACATTCATATTGAGGGCCTACCTACATCTTGCTTTCTTTGTCTCTTGGCAACCAGAAACCAACCATCAAAGGTTTGTCCACAATAATCTCAACTTTTATCCTAAAAAATCCTCTACACTAGTTTTTTGCTTCAACATCCAAAACTGTACGAGTCTTGTTACCTATCTTCCTGGCCATGCTTTCACTTATGTAGACCCAAGGAAGGCCATGTACCTAAACCCTGACAGTTAATGAATTAACCTCAATCTCCTTTAAAGATCAAATTGAATCCCAGTGTGCTTGGCATACATAGCGGCCTACAACATTCCTTGGCCCGAAGCTAATGACTTCATCAATCGATTGCTCCTTGTCAAACATACACCGGAATTGTTTGTCTCCGAGCAACGTGAGCTGAAGAGTACCAAAATGCTACCAAGCACTTGTTAAGATAGAGACGATAGGATTCGGATTGACTCTTTTGTTTGTGAGCAATCTTCCAATTAGAAAGAATGGTCGGTCTGTCTTGTAGAACTAAATCCTGAATCAAATCTAGAGTGATTTGCTCTTCATCGTCTCAGATGAAGTGAGAGAAAGCATGCTCTTCATTCATAGCGTCAAGTATCCTGTGAAGAAAACAAACCAAGAAAACACCAACACTATCAAGAAAACTAGTGATGCCAAGACATTGATCCATAGATTGTCAACAATCCAAGGCAGGTAATGGGAACACAGGTAAGAAGCTGCACAAAGAAATAACGAAAATGTTCGAAGCCAGCCCGACGCAACAATGTCCCACTATGAAGGGGATATTTCAACCAGTCAAACTAATAAAACACTAGGCTAATCAATCCAAGAGGATCAAAGCTACTCCGAGATACAGCCACCATTCGAAATCAGAGTCAAAGATTTAGCCGGGAAATCAAAACAGGTGCAAAGCACCAATTGACCAAAATCCGGTAGAATCAGAGACGTAAGCAAAAGGAAAGGTATCGAGAGGAAAGGAAAACCATTAGGAGATCGTAAGCCAGGGCAGGAAAGTTGGGAAATAGCTCTCACCAAAATAGCAGAGAGAAGCTCTCATAAGAGGATAGAGTAAAGAAAACATTCAGTATTATATTTAAAGCTTGGCATTGTGGCATTACAAAATTTGAAGTTTAAACCCAAATTTGTCCCTGACTACCAAATTTTTTACAAAATGTTTAAAATATGATTGTGTACACTTAGACATATCCTTTTGAACAAAAATAATTATTAAATGAAAAAATAATCACTGTATGATAATATGTTTAAAATAAAAAAAAATTCAAACATTCTAGCAATGTAAAATTTAACAAGTTTTACAGTTATATATTATTAATTTTTTATCTACGTATACATATATTATAAAGACAACTAAAAATCAAATAATAAAAAACACAACTGTTTTCATGTCTTCAGACTTCAGCATTGGCCCTAAAGTTTCTTTATGCTCTTCTTTAACTGGGCCATTTTGTATTTAACTAATATAGGCCCAATCCAAATAATTTTTTAACCTATTGGGCCATTGTAGCCGAACGACATTTTACTATTTTCATTTTAGATATGATAAATAATTATTGTTTTCAATAATAAAGAAGATACTATTCGGCCTATTGATATTTCGCAACACGGCCTTAAACATTTTATTAAAGAAGGCCTGTTTATTTTGGTTATGTTAACATCCAATTATCCGAACTCTAATTTTTATTTAGTTTTATGTTAGAAAATTTAGTTTAAGGGGGCAATTTTTAGGGGCAATTTGGTCTTTTGGGTCATTTTATAGCTTTGAAAATTGGTTGGATTAAGTGCATTCAGATTAGGTTGTAATTTCGTGTTATGAATTTTTAGGAATTTAAAATTGAGATGTAGGTTAAAATAGGAATTCACTTAGCTTAAGTACTAATTTGGGTTCATAAAGGTCTTATGGGGTCAGTTTAGGTAAAAAAGGAGAGTTTGGGTGTGAATTGTTAGTTTTTAGGAATTCTTGGGCAAAAACCAATCCACTTTAACTTAAGTTGACTTAATTCAAAGTAACTTATTTTTATTGTTATATTTTTTTTTCCAAAAATAATTTCATTTGAAAGATAATATTATGTAGATACAATAATCTAATTGAAAGTTTATTTTCATGATGTTATTAAATTTTTATGAATTTTTATTTTTTAATGTCAAAAGCTAGAAAATTTATAAAAAATTAGTAAGATTATAAAAATTATATTTATAATGGGTTATTTCACCTATATGATATTGAATTCTAAATAAAACTAGTTTTGGGTAAAAAAAGATGTAAAAAAACACTATTTTGGATTAAGTTGAAACGAATTGACTCTTAAATTTTGGGTTAAATCTGTCAAGTCCATAAAGTTTCGGGCAAATTGGGCACGTTTATGAAGATTTAGGAAAATCTAGAAGTTTTACAGAGCTTTGGGCTTAATTGACAAATTAAGGAAGGAATAGGAAAATTTTGAAATTTTCATAAACTCTGGGGCTTAATCAGCAGATTAAGAATTTTTGTGGACCTGCACAACAATTCTAACCAGATTATATCATAGTAGATTTAAACCTCTTCAAAATTGGATTTGGATGAAGTTTAATCTGTCTCATCTTTGCTAATAATGTCCATGTGTCCCCTAGTATAAATATGGGTTACCATTTGAGAGAAAACTAGAGAAAAGAGCTGGGAAATTCGTAACCATGAGCTAAAGCCAGAAGAAGGTCAAATTGCAGCTTCAGCTCCCCTGGTTTTTGCTAACTAGCCCATGAACCCTAGCCTTTCCTCCTAGCCACCGCAGCCCCTAGTTTCATAGTTACGGCCTCTTTGACCAACGCTCCAGCTGCTTCTCCCGCTGCCGGCACCGACCCAAGCTCGCCTCCCCTGCTTCGCCAAACCCGCCCCACCATCTCTGAGGGCTTACCACAGCTGGTCGATTCAATCAAATGGGAGAACGAGAATCACGTTCGCTCCAAGCTTTTGTCATTAACAACCACAGAATCAATAACGATAGAGATGAATTCAGTATCAATGAATCAAGCTATTTCTCAATTAATGGACGAATACTGCTTCCAATCAGGGACTAGCCGGAGCACGTTCCGAGATAGGGGAAGACTTACAACGAAGGACGACTCACAGAGAGAAAAGAACAGACTAGGGGAAGGGAATCACAATTCTTAGCTGCGTAACAATGAGCTACATCCCAGCTCATATAGGCTTAACCGACTCGTAATGGAAAAATTTAAACGTAAAAGTAAAAGTAAAAGATAACTGGAATTGCGGGCATTCATCCATGTCAGATGTAGCCTGCACGTAACTGCCTCCTGCCACTGCATTTCATGACAATCCCCTTTCCTTAACAAAATTCTTGACCTCAAGAATCAAGAAGTTCCGGAAACTTCCTTCGAATTTCTGAGTAGCTCTCCCAAGTTGCATCTTCCGGTGCTAAGTTGGACCAATGAACCAAAACTTTGGTAACAGCTGTGTGGCCTTTCTTCTCTATTTTGAGATCCAAGATAGCCATTGGCTTCTTGACAACAGTAGCTTCTTCATCCGGCAAGGTAGGTTGAATTACAGCGTCGCCAACTTTCTTTTTCAGCAAGGATACATGAAAGACATCATGTATGCGTGCCTCTGGAGGAAGTCTGAGTCGATATGCCACTGCTCCCACAACTTCTACTATCTCGAAAGGTCCGCAGTACTTAGGACTCAATTTGTGAGAACCAATGAGCCTTACCGACTGCTGCTTATAAGGTTGTAACTTCAAATAGACCCAGTCTCCCACTTCGAAATGTCTCTCTATCCAATGCCTATCTGCCAACATCTTCATTCTGTGCTGAGCTCGTTCCAACTGCTGTTTAAGCTGTCTGATCATTGATTCCCGAGACGTCAGACTGCTGTCGACTGATTTGACTTTGGAATCCCCAGCTATATACGGGACATGAAGCGGAGGTGGTTGCCCGTATAAAACCTCAAATGGGGTGAGAGCAGTAGAGGTGTGGTAGTTAGTGTTATACCACCATTCAGCTAGAGAAAGCCATTTAGACCACTCCCTGGGTCTCTCTCCTGTCATGCACCTTAAGTAAGCTTCCAAGCATTGATTCACACGTTCCGTTTGACCATCAGTTTGCGGGTGATAGGCAGTCGACAGCTGCAACTTAACCCCTTGAACCTTCATCAATTCTTGCCAAAAGGTGCTCATAAAGATGGCATCACGATCTGAAGTGATAGTAAGGGGCATCCCATGTAATTTGAAAACGTGGTCGAGGAACACCCTGGCGACACTGGCAGCCGTATAAGGGTGTGATAGAGGAGCAAAATGTGCATATTTACTGAGTCTATCGACTACTACCAAGATGGCGTCGAACCTCTCAGACTTAGGGACAGCTGTAATAAAATCCATTGTGATGTGCTCCCAAACTTTCTCGGGTATAGGCAAGGGTTGCAAGAGTCCTGGCGACGCCGAGTTCTCATGCTTAAACAACTGACAAATGTGACACTGTCTCACATAATTTCGAACATCCTTTGCCAAACCCTTCCAACAACAGAAACTCAAGAGTTTCTTCCTGGTGACCTGTGCTCCCGAATGACCACCTGCAGCCCCACAATGAACCAATTCGATAATCTTGTGGCGCAAACCTTGGTCATGTCCGACCACCAGTCTTCCCTTCTTCTTAAGTCCTTGATTATCGACCATGTATTGAGGATGGCCGTGAGGGTCAGCTCGCAATTCCGAAATAATCCCCTGTAATTCTGGATCCTTGTCCACGCTGTCTTTGATTTCTAGCATCAACGGCGTGGTAAACGTAGTAATGGCCAGTCTGAACAACTCCGAACTATGCATTCGCGACAGCGCATCAGCTGCGACATTTTCCCTTCCCTTACGATACTGGATTTCAAAGTCATATGGCAGGAGCTTAATAATGAACCTTTGTTGTAGAGGAGTTGTTATTCTTTGCTCCAGGAGGTACTTCAAACTTTTTTGATCCGTTTTGATGATGAAGTGCCGACCCAGTAAATATGCGCGCCATTTGTCTACTGCGAACACCACGGCGAGGAATTCCTTTTCATAGGTAGAAAGACTCGAGTGTTTGAAAGATAGCACCTTACTTATAAAAGCAATGGGATGTCCATCTTGCTGTAAAACAGCTCCAATTCCATCTTTGCAAGCATCAGTTTCAACGACGAAGGGATCCTTAAAGTTAGGTAACGCCAAGACTGGAGTTGTTACCATGGCTTGTTTCAAGCTGTCAAACGCTTCCTTTGCTGCCGCACCCCATTCAAACTGATTCTTCTTCAAGAGTTTGGTCAGTGGGCGGCTAATAACTCCATAATGCCTTACAAAGCGTCGATAATACCCAGTCAACCCCAAAAACCCTCGGAGTTGTTTGACGGTCCTTGGTTCAAGCCAATTCACCATGGCTTCAATCTTACTGGGATCAGTCGACAGTCCTTGCTGAGAGATGATATGGCCCAAGTAATCCACTTGTGTGACCCCAAAAAGACACTTATTCTTCTTTAGAAACAAGGTGTGCTCTAATAAGGTCTCAAACACCCTCCTTAAGTGTTTCAAGTGCTCTTCCCAAGAGGTGCTGTAAATGAGAATGTCATCGAAAAATACTAGAACGAACCTTCTGAGGTATGGCTGGAAAATATGGTTCATTAAACTCTGGAATGTGGAAGGTGCATTAGTGAGGCCGAAAGGCATAACTAAGAACTTGAAATGGCCGTGGTGAGTTCTAAAAGCCGTCTTGGGAATGTTTTCTTCACACATTCTAATTTGGTGGTATCCAGCCCTCAAGTCCAACTTGGAGAAATATTTGGCTCCATGAAGCTCATCTAGCAACTCTTCGATGACCGGGATAGGGAACTTATCTTTTATGGTAGCCTTATTTAGCTCTCGAAAATTCACACACATCCGCCAGCTTCCATCTTTCTTTCTCACTAGGACTACGGGGGAAGAGAAAGGGCTTTGGTTGACCCTGATTATACCTGTGCTAAGCATTTCCCCTACTAACTTTTCCAGCACGTCCTTTTGAATCGAAGGATATCTGTAGGGCCTCACATTGATCGGAGAAGTGCCTGGCGCTATCACTATCCGATGATCATGATCCCTTGTAGGTGGCAGCGTGTTAGGTTCCTGAAACAGGCCTTCAAATTCAGTAAGCAATTCATTGATCTTCAGATCCCTGGGAATCGCTTCGGACTGATGGCATGCTACTGGAGTTCGATAATACCCCAGTAATTGTATAGCAAAAGCTTGTCCCCCTTCCACCTTGCCTGCTTGTTTTATTGAGGTCCATGTTGTAGTAGCCTTGCTGAGAGTAAGGGTGTACTTAGGTGAGCCTCTCAAATGCATTTTCTGCCCTTGATACTTGAATGTCATTGTCAATGTTTCAAAATTCCACTTGATGTCTCCCAACAATCTCAGCCACTGCACTCCTAATACCATCTCACAGCCGCCTAATGGTAACAGGAGTACATCCGAGGAGAATTCAACTCCCTGAATTTTCCAGGTCAGGCCCTTACATACGCTTCCTGCCTCTAACACATGACCGTTAGCTACTGAGACTCCCAAGGGCCTCATCTGTTCCACCTTGCATTTCATCCTTTTAGCCACCAATTCGTCCAAGAAAATGTGGGTGCTGCCGGAGTCAATGAGCATGCTGACAGAGTTCTTTCCAATATACCCTGTAACCCTCATAGTGGTGTAGTTAGGTAGACCTGTTAATGCATTTAAAGAAAGACAAGGAGAGTCAATGGCAGCCCTTGGTTCCTCGCCTGATTCTGTATGTTCCTCTTCAACCCACTCATCCTTTTCCGGTTCAACTAACAGCTCCATCTTGTTAACTTGCCCCTTTTTGCACTTGTGCCCTGGAAAGAATTTCTCATCACACCAGAAGCATTGATTATTCTGCCTTCTTTCATTCAACTCTTTCTCTGTCAAACGCCTGAATGGACGCATGGGAGCTGGTAATGTGGGTTGCGAATATTTAGGCAAGGGTAATATTCCCTTGTTTTTCTCGTCCCCTGCACGTTTACTTTTTTTGTTTAAAGTATTGCAGATTCCTGCAACTTCGCCAGACATTGAACCTCATGCAATGTTTTGGGTAGAAGGATCCGAATAGCACCCTGTATCTCATCCTGCAAACCACCTAGAAACTGCCCTACCAAGAATTCATCAGGAAGAGGGCTTACTTGGTTCAAGAGTGTATCGAATCGATTCTGGTACTCTCGGACTATTCCCGTCTGTTTAAGGTTCTTTAGCTCAGTTGAAGGATCATGGTGCCTTTCTCCGAATCTTTCCCTGATCGCCATTGAATATTGGCCCCAGGACAACCTTAGCGCCGCCGGCCAGTCCCGAAGGAACCGTTGATGCCACTGAAGAGCAGGTCCTTCCATATGTATGGAAGCCATCTGGATTTTTGCGTTCTTCGGGAATACCATCCAAGTTGAAAATCTGGTTACAACGGAAGAGCCACCCCTCAACATCTTCTTCCAGGAAACGGGGAAAATCGATCCGGCCCACCCTAGTTAGGTTCGCTCCACCTCCGGGGTTTAGGTAGCTAGATCCATTGTTGTTGGAGCTGGCCTCTCGATAATGGGTCTCTACCTCTTGAGCTCTCTAGAGATTCGCCATAAACTGACGAAGAACGTCAAGCTGTTGTTCTTGCCGGGACACCAGATCGTCATGTTTTTGCTCCAATCGAGCAAGCTCCTGCTCGTGTCTGCTTGCTTGCTCGTTAAGGCTCTTGGTGATCTGTTCTTCCAATCCTCTTCGAAGATCTTAGAGCCTAGTACCTTCAGCCATTTTTGAGCCCAGATCGTGCTCTGATACCACTATCATTAACAACCACAGAATCAATAATGACAGAGATGAATTCAGTATCAATGAATCAAGCTATTTCTCAATTAATGGATGAATGCTGCTTCCAATCAGGGACTAGCCGGAGCACGTTCCGAGATGGGGGAAGACTTACAACGAAGGACGACTCATAGAGAAAAGATAACAGACTAGGGGAAGGGAATCACAATTCTTAGCTGCGTAACAATGAGCTACATCCCAGCTCATATAGGCTTAACCGAATCGTAATTGGAAAAGGTAAAAGTAAAAGTAAAAGTAAAAGATAACTGGAATTGCGGGCATTCATCCACGTCAGATGTAGCCTGCACGTAACTGCCTCCTGCCACTGCATTTCATGACAGCTTTGTTCACCGCTGCCTCGTCGACGCTGATTACCGTTTTCGTCTGACCTCCTCGTCCAAGTCCAAGTTGTCGTTTGCCTCGATGTCATCGGAGAAAGGAGAATCGAAGAAGATCCGGCCAGGAGACCGGCGAACCCAACCCAGTTTTGATTCGTTTGACCCAACAGCATATCTCCCTCTGGTTAAACACACATATAGACTCCTATTTTTTTAATTTCATTCATTCTGGTCCTTATTTCTCTATGCTTTTCAATTCAGTCCATTGACAACATTGTTTTTGTTTGTTTTTGTTTCGTCGTTTGCTTGTTTTTCTTTTTTTCTTTTAGGACCGTGAGTTAGTTTGATGATTAACGTTAGGCAGGATTGCAGGTTTAAGTATAGATAATTTTTTACAACTAGTATAAGTTCAAATATTCATTTAATTTACATAATGCGTCTTGAAATCATTCTAAAAAATTCAATTCCACATGAGTTTGATAAAACCTTAGGATGAATTTTGGATGATAATTAACAATAAATTTAAAGATCCATATCCGGGTGATCTGATAGGATCCATGGTTTAAAAACATTAAAATGTACATAAAATAAATAAAATCAAGTAATGAGTTGTAAGGTTCCATATCTGAGCGATTCGATAAAATCCATGGTTTGAAAAAATAATTAGATTAATTAAAAGCACACAAAACAAAAATAAAAAATCAAATTAAGGTGCCAATCATTGGGCGCTAGAATAAGGTTGTTTTAGGATAACCGTACTCCCAAATCCCTCGAACTCTCATACACCATTTTAAAGTGTTTAATTGACCCACATGCAAACAAATTGATGGCGACTCCTAAAACCACACTGCTATAGCTTAGCAACTCCATTGGGGACATCTTATGAATGGAACCTATAAAAATTTGGTTTGTTTTGTTTTGCTTTGCTTATTCTTGTGTGACTTATGTATTTTACTTACTTATTGTAGGCATGCAATATGCATTCATCACATGAAGCCCCACATATGAGCTTTCTTAACTCATCCATATTCTTTCAAAGTGGAATTGGTGTTGTTATCCCTCTGAAACATGAAACATTGTCTCCAAGCCTTTATTAGTTTTAAATAGCAAAGTTGTGTATTTGCCTCCTAAGATGGTAGTCTTTGCATAGACCCACATAATGCTATGACCTAAATTAATCCTCTCCTTACATAAACCCTCATGGGTAAAGAATTGGGCTGTCATTATGATTTAGTGATGGGATTCAAGAACCACCTTGAGCCTTTTTTACAAGCCACCCTATGCATATAGCATACCCCACTTAGCCATAGAACGGACTATAGAATTTCTACCCCTTGTCATCACTGTAGGCATGAATTTTGTATTGCTTTACTCATATGCTTGTTGTGATACTTTTTAACTTATGCTTCATGTGTTGTTTGGAACTAACCTTACTTTTCTTTGTTGATTCTTTTTGCACACGTGTATCATTCATTAGGTTAAGTACTCAGTGAAAGCATTATTACCATGGATATTCTTGAGTATCTTCCACTACCAATGATGAGTCTTGGAATGCCACGATAGTAGAAATCCAGCCGGAGGCAATGGAACACCACATGTTTATATCCACCTTAGGGGCCAAGTCACAGTCCATGTGGATCAAAATGATGTAGCTAAACTATCAAACATATGGAGTAACTAGAGCTTCGAAGATTGAGAATCATCCACATCCGCACATGGTCATATTGCTCACTTTCTCAAGGTCACAATAGATTCGTTACTCATTTGCGCACTTATATAGTATTGGGATCCATATTACCAATGTTTCTTTTTCAACAAGATGGATCTTGTGAACATGATAAAGGAATACAACAATCTTTTGGGCCAGCCATTTAAGTATCCAGTAGAAGTTATCGTCACGATGAAAGAGTCAAGCCTTATTGAGGTTTAGCTCAACCATTGGACATGTTGGCCTCTACAAAGGGGCATCGTAAATACATTAGTTGGAATAAATTGAAGCATCTACACACTTTCACCAAAAGATCAAAAGCACAAGGCCTTTGCATTCACAGTATATAGCTTGGTGATGTTTCTTAGGATCATCAAATTTATTGAGTGATGCATTATTTCACTTTTCAGATCAAGTCTGCAATTCTCAAGTAACTTCAACTCTGGCAATTCTTTCTAAGACCATTAGATCATTGAATTTTTGTTGGTAAAACGGTGGCAAGTTTATTGCATGTTCTTATTTACTTACTATATGGATCAAAAAGCACCTCCCATGTGCCAAAAAGAATTTTGGGAATCACTTTTCAAAGGATTTTGTCCAATTGAAGCTTTTTTGAAGAGTGAATAGATTCAACACAATAGTACAAAGGGATAGATAGGCTATTTTAAGAACCTCACCGAGTAACAAAAAGAATGGAGAGCCCTTTGGTACACTACTTGTATTGTTTACTGTTGTGGCAATTGCCCATGGGTTCCTCTTCTTGGCATATGAAAAGGTACAAGCTATGACTTGGAACAAGTGTAAACACAATTCAAGTGTAAACACAATTCAAAGTCCATGCAATTCATCCCCATGACTCATAACTTAGACAAGCTTGAATTCTCACATGAGGACCCAATGGCAAAAAAGTATGCGTTGGGTATCTTAATTGCTTGGAAGAAACTTTATGTGCTCAAACTTGGAGCTATCCATTCTCGCACCAAGTATTATGAACGAATAAGCAACTGAAAGGAAGGAATAGTGTTACTTGTTCATGCTTTTGGGAAGCCAGCTAAGAAAAAGCTTGAGAAGAAACTATAAGAAACTAGAAGTAGACAGAAGAACAAGAGGATGCACATTGACATGCAATAACTGAACAACAAAATGCAGTGGTTGGAAGAGAAGGTTGAGAAACAAAGACAAGTCCTTTCCTAATTGGTGAAAGAGACTAATTAAAAGGAAATGAAGGCAAAATATTGGAAGGATCAATACAAGATTTCTTAAGATCAAGTGAAGGCTTTTATTGCTGAAGTTAGGAAGGTCACACATCAAGCTCAACAAATGGGGAAGGAAGCCAAAAAGGTCAAAAGGTTGAGTTGGTTTGCCTCATCACCAACCATTCAGAAGATGATAAAGTTTATCACCAAGACTAGGAAGCAATATTGTACATTGGGGTGTTTCTTTTAGGAACTTCATTTCATGTAATAAAGCAGTTTAAACTACTATTCTTTTTTTTGCAAAACTCTTGGATTGGAAATTCTCATGGTAGTCTTTTTTTCACCGAGTACTTACAATATTCACGCATGCATGCATTAAATCAATTATGTGCATATAAAATCTAATAAAATAAATCTCACTTTAAAAAGGTAAAAAATTAGTACTCAACACTGATATTCAACTCAGCTTTGAACAAGACTTATTGCAGAGCAAATGGAATGCCATCTCACCGACATTAAGTCAAAGATAAAGAGCATGCAAAAATAAATGAAACATCAAATGGAGTTGATTAAGGGGAAGGTGGTCCAAACCTTATTGAAGACCCACAGTATCCTATCTACCACCCGGGATTCACCCCGCAATGGGTCTCAGTTCAAAAAAAGCTTTTTCAAGTTTCAGATCCATCATATGGCATTCATTTAAGTCACAATCCTTTCTTTGAGGAAAGAATCCATTACTAAAAGAGGAAGAAGATTCTTAAATGCTTGAGACCATAGAAAAGAAGCTTCGAGTAATTGAAGGAGGCACTATATTCAGATCTTTTATTATGGATGACCTTTGCTTGGCATTGAGTGTGGTAATTCTTTCAAATTCCAAGGTACTAGATTTTGTGAAGTAGGACGGAATAAGTTGCCCCATTACTCATACGACACTTTTCCTAAAGAAGACACAACAGTTCACAAATGATGAAAAGGTGTGGATGGCTCTTTCCAAGAGAGTCTCACAAAATTTGTGTTACAGTGCTATCTTGGCTAAGGTCTGAGAAACATCAAGATGTGGAATTATCTTACTCAAGCTTTCATTAACAATTACAAGCATGTTATGAACTTGGATCCTAATCACCAAACTCTTCAGAATATGGAGCAAGGGAAACAAGAAACCTTTAAGGAGTTTGCTCAAAGATGGAAGGATTTGGCAGCACAAGTTCAACCACCAATGACAGAAAAAGAAATGGTGACTTTATTCATCCAAACATTGAAGTACCCATACTATGACAAGCTCATTGGTAACTTAGCAAATTCCTTTGAGTCCTTAACTGACAGTGTGAAGAGGAGAGAGCATCTAGAAGGAAGGATGAGGAAGTGCAACAAGTAGGTCGAGGAAGGGGAACTCCCCTGGTGGGTTTCTTGGCCATTGGGCCTTGCCCATGTTATCCTATTGCCAGGCCCACTAAATCACGTCTGCCTACTCTACCTCTGCCAATGGCAGAAAAAAGACAAAAAGAGACATTCAATCCTGTTCCTATGATGTACAGAGAACTGTATCCCAAGCTCATCGAGAGTCAATTTATTTGCGCAATCCCTATAAAGCCAATAGAACCACCCTATCCAAAGTGCTATGATCCCAATGCAACTTGTCCATATCATGGCAGTACTACAGGCCATAGTATAAAAAATCATTTGGGTTTGAAACGTGCGATCTAGCAATTGGTTGAGTCAAAATGGTTAGATTTTTTTTATGAGCCAAATGTCACCCACAACCCATTACAACCTCATTAAGCTGGACCGGTGAATTTGATAGAAGAAGGCCATCTTATAGACATATCAATTAATGATATTGCAAACCTCTGGAGTTCGTATACTCATGGCTTGTTGATGCCTAGCAACATATTTGTAGGAAGACATTGTGACTTCGGGAGGGACTTCCTGAGAGAGAGAACGTCTGGAGCCTAGATTCCCCAGGGGAGTGCGCCTGAAATACTCAGAAAAGAGGGTTAGGAGGTCCCCGGGGTCTTTTTCCGGAGAAGAGCCTCCGACGCCCAAGTCAGTGTCCTGAGAGATGAAAGAGGGGGACCACTAAGAGGTTTAGTGGCCTTGCCTGTTTGTAGTTTCTCAAGGGGAGAGGGTCCGATCCCCCTTGCCAGGGTGTGCTTCCTGGTATTTATAGGAGTTCCCAGCCCATTCAGATCGTGACACGTGTTCGGTCGGATGTTCTCTGTGTTTCAGGGCATAGGGGACAAGTAGCCGTTTACAGGCATCTTGAGCCTTGAACCGAGACAGGTCGTAACAAGACCTGGACGGCGACGGCATGTCAGACCGCCGTTTGAGGCGGCATGTAACGCCTGTGGGCGACATGTTAGAGACTCCTTAAATGCTCATAACGTACTCCCGAGGTCCTCTGGGCGAGGTCGTTCTTTGGTACGGATGCCCTTCTTCGGGAGTTATGCTCGTAGTTCGGGGAGTCCCCTGGTTCTAGGGTTCCGCCTTCGGGGAAGTTCTCTCCTGTTTGGAGTGGCTGGTTCTTTATCCCTGATCTTTTTGGTCCCCCAAGGGAGCCGGTGATACCTTTGAAATGCCTTGCGTATTACCTGAAGTCCCGACTTCGTGGTGTCTGACTTCGCTCCTTCCGAGGTCAGTGATAGTGCGTCTGTCGGATGACGCCAGGCTTCCTGACCATGTTTTTGTCAAGAAGTATGTGCTGAGGGAGGCGATAGCCCTTCGGCTATCACAGGCCCCCTCTCCGAAAAGCCGAAGTGGGAACTTCGGTTTGTCGGCTTTCAGAGGGGGTCCTTCGGGACCTCGGGCGCAATGGCTGTGCCAAAGATGTACCTTTTGTCCTAAGACATGGGCTGATCGGTCATAGCCCGTCCTTTGGTGTCTTCGAGGTCACCCACTTCTCTCCTTTTGCAGGGCTGTGTAACGTCATGTCTTGTAACTAGGTGTGTCAGTCTGGAGCGGCGCGCCCAGGGTCTAGGGGTGTCAAAAAGCGTGTCCCTCTTTTAGCGCGATGGCTGACACGTGGCAGCTTGTTATTGGCGGGAACTGCATCAGATACAGCAGGCGCGCCTTTTCTCGCGCCATGAGCAGTTATGGCGACTGTTCGCCTTTGTGGAGTACTTTATGACGCCGGTTCGCCTACCCTCCTCGGCCTATATATACCTCTGTTCCGTCATAACCTCCTTTTACTTCTGCTTTTGCTTTCAACTGCTTTCACGTTTTCTCCTGCTTTTTGCGGCGATCCTCTTTGACGGAGTGTTTTCCGGCAACCTTTCGCGACGGCGTCTTCGAATCCAGATTTTGGCAAAACATTTGGTGGGTTTTAACTTCCAGAGTCTTTTGCTTTTTAAGCTTTCCCGAAGTCATTTTTGGCCTTTTTCTGAAATCGCTTTTCTGACGACCATGCTTATTCCCGAGAGCTGGCAACCTCTTTTGTCTCACCCTTGCTGCACCACTCCTAAAAAATTAGCAAGATGGAAAACCAAATTCTTTCTTCCCTCGTACGCCATTACAAGGTTGCCACGTTCTGACCAATTCAGCTTTTCGAATCGTGGCGACGAGGTTACCATTTTCCGAGCCCAACTGAAGGCCGGACTTCGGTACCCTCCTCCGAAGATGATTTGCGACTTTTGCCAATTCCATGGCATTGCCGTAAATCAGCTTCCGCCGAACTCCTACTGCTACTTTAATGCCTTCCTTTGTATGTGCGGTGTTTTCAAAATAGAGCCCCACTTTATTCTTTTCATGCAGTACTATAAGCTCTTCGTGGTCCCGAAGAATGGCTTTTACTTCATGCTACCTCGGGGATCAGGGAGCAAAAAGTATATGTTCACCTTTGCCACCAAGGACAGCTGGCGAGGGTGGCAACAAAAGTTTTTCTTTCTGAAGATGGAGGAGGCCTGGTATCACGTTCCGACCAAATGGGCTCGGGGAAGGCTAGAGATGGACGTCGTTGATCCGAGGATAATGCTGACTCCTGAGTTGGCACCCATATTCGTGGACTTCGACAGACGGATCCGAGCAGTCTCCGACTGGGATTCCGAGGTCCCTTCGCGCCCCCTTTACCCCTTCCCCATCAATTGGAAACTGATGACCGAAGAGGTTCTTCGGGAACTAGGGGTGGTGAAGGAGCACAAGACGGACCTCAGGATGCCGGCTCCTGCTATCGCTGGGAAAGACTCTTGGTTGGTGCATCTCCTTAGGGAGGAAGTCACTTATGAGTCCTTTTTTTAGAGTAAGTTATCTCAAGATTCTTTTGTTATAGTTTTACCTTGGACTCACACTGATGTTTTCTTTCTTTTCCAGAGATGGGCGACGACTCCGCTGCCTACTACAAGTCCCTTTTCCTTGGTCAAGCCGAGAAGGGTGAGCAGACGAAGAAGGCCGTCTCCCGAAGGCGGAAATCATTTGGGGCTGGGCCATCCGTGGCCAAACGGGCAAGGAAAGACGCGCCTCCTCCTCAGGCAGAAATTCCCGAGGAGACGCGCGAAGAGTCGGATGCTGCTGCTGCTGTTCCGCCGGCCGAGGTTGCCGTTGCCGCCCTTTCTCGGAGTCCCTCTTCCTCAGCGGCTCTTCTGGACGCCTTGGTGGAAGTCCCTTCTGCCGATGATCGTTGTAAGAGTAAAGGTAAGGAGATTCTTGCCGAGGAGGTCCGGGACTCCAACGATGACGTCGCGGAGGTGCCGCCAGGTTCTTTTTTTTTAAACAATTTTGGTACCTTTGTTTCTTTAAAGGTCCCTTATCTTGATAAATTCCTTGCTTTGCCGTGCAGGGGAGCTGCTATACCCGAATTGGGCAGCCGAGCACGCTCGGAAATGGGCTCTTCGGGATGCCCATGTCCCGAAGGGGAAGATCCCGAAAGAGCCCTTTTGGTCGTTTACGGAGGACATGAACTTGTACTCCAACGACTGCCCGTACATGGCCAACCAAATCTCGAGGGGGATCCTCACCGAGGCCTCCTTTAGGGCCATTTCCGAAGCGTGCCCGAGCGATGAGTCCCTCGCTGCCAAGGTTTCCGAGCACGCTGCCCAGGTATACTTCAGGCCTTTGTTTTGTTTCCCTTTGATTTCTTCTAAGTGTTTGGCCCACTCTTTGCCTTACTAACTTTTGCTATTACTTCTTTGCAGCTGCTGGGGTACACCGGCCTCCTCAGGGTCCGGGTGGCGAAGGAAGCGGCGTTCCGAGTCTCGGCCTTAGATCTCATAGAAAAATCTAAGGCCAAGTGCTTTGAATTGGCTGCCAAGAACGCGTTGATGGCTCAAGCTGCGAAGATGGAGGTCACTTCCATTCGGGAGGAGTTTGCGAAGGAGAATGAGGAACTTTTGAAGGACTCCTTCCAGAAGATTTCTGACCTCGGTGCCAAGGTGGCAAAGCTGACCTTGGGAAACAAATCATATCAAAAGGAGAAGTCAGATTCTGAGGCTTTCCTGGCGAAGGTGCTTGCCGAGAAAGCTGAGCTCTAGGCTGAGGTCGAGTCTTTGAAGAAGGAGCCAAAGAAGAAGAAGACGAAGGAGCTGAGGAAGGAGATTGCTGATCTGGAGAGGGTACGTGATGAGCTGGCGGTCGAGAAGAAGAAAGCCGACGAAATGACCAAGGTCAGTTTTCAAGACGGCTTCTGCCTCGTTCATCACCAAGTGCTTCAAAGGTTCCCAGATCTGGACCTCTCTTTCTTGGAGGCCCTAAACATTCCTGAGGGGCCTCGGTGGTCTTGGTGGAAAATCGAGCACCTGAATTTGCCCATTTCTTTCCCTGTGCCGGAGGTGGTGGAAAAGGACGCAGGAGCTGGTGGCTCCCGAGACGCCGAGATTTCTTAGTTTGTTTTAGGGTCCTTTGCCTTCTTTTTCTTCTATTTTGTATTTCTTCTTTTGGTGAGCTTTCTTCTTTGTAAGCAGATCTATCTCAATAAAGACTCTTTCTTAAAAATTTTGGCTAAGTCTTTTTGTAAGATTTTTCATTTTCCATTGTCCCGAACATGTTCGCTCAAGAGATTTCAGAAAATACAACGATCTTCTTCGCGACATTCCGACTTGTACAACTTATGCTCAAGAATTTTGGCTAAGTCCTTTGCGAGATTTTTCATTTCCTATTGTTCCGAACACATTGCTCAAGGAACTTCGGAAAATCATATCTTCGCTTATGTCAGCGGTCACTTTCGTGAAATTCAGACTTGTATAACTCATGCTCAAGATTTTTGGCTAAGGAACTTTTATACTTACAAATTTTTCTGTACAATACAATCTTCTCACCGAAATCTTAAGCATAGAATTTTCTCAAGGCATCCGAAAGCCATGTATTTTTTAACTCTATGCCTCCGGCATCGCCGAGCTTGTGAACCCCTTTTCGCACTTCGGCAAGTACCAGATAAGGTCATTCCCAATTTGCGCGAAGTACCCCGTGGGATGGCCTTCAGGGTCCAAATTCAGCCTTTCGGAGAACGAGGTCTCCTTTCTTTATTCCTTTTGGCCTGGCACGTAAGTTCATTGCTGCGGCCACTCTTTGCTGAAAAGCTTTTCTCTTCAGCTCGGCTATTTCTCTGTGTTCGCCGACGAGGTCAAGCTTGGTTCTCAGGCCGAGGTCATTTCCCATTTCATCGAACACTTGCACTCGCACCGATGGCTGCACTACCTCGACTGGGATGATAGCCTCTGTACCGGAAACAAGTGAAAAAGGTGTTTCCCCTGTGGCTCTTCGGGGTGTTGTTCGGTAGCTCCATAACACACTTGGGAGCTCTCCCGGCCATTTCCCTTTTGTTTCCCCTAGTCTCTTTTTCAGACCATCTTTGGTAGTCCTGTTGGATACTTCTACTTGCCCATTGCTTTGGGGGTGAGCTACTGGGGCGAAGTGCATTTTTATTCCGAGGTTGTTGATAAATTCTTGGAACCCTTTGTCTGTAAACTGGGGCCTATTGTCGGCTACTAGTACCCTCGGTATGCCAAATTTGCATACAATGCTCTTCCATATGAACTTTTGCATATCTTTTGCCGAGATAGTCGCCAAAGGTTCCGCCTCGACCCATTTAGAGAAATAGTCTACTGCAACTACGCAGAACTTCACGCCTCCAGGCGCTGTTGGGAGTGGCCCAATGAGGTCTATTCCCCAAACTGCGAAGGGCCAGGGATAGTCAGCCGAAGTTACCATTTCCGAGGGTGTCCTCTGGATACTCGCGTGTCTTTGGCAATTTCCACATTTCCGGACGAACTGCCTAGCGTCCTTTCTTAGAGTAGGCCAAAAGTATCCTTGCCGAAGTATTACTGCTGCGAGGGCGTCAGTTCCAACGTGCGAACCACAAGCGCCTTCGTGAACTTCTTCGAGGATCATTTCAGTATCCTCTTCGCCAACACACCTCTGCAATGGATTTGCATATCCCTGCTGATATAATTCTTTGCCAATTAGGAAAAATCGACCGGAGCATCTTCAAACTTTTGTAGCTTCGTGGGGTTCTTCAGGCAGCGCATTGGTTGCGAGATATCTTTTTATTGGGTCTTTCCAGCCACTTCCCGAAGTTACCATGCCCAGCACTGCGATCCTCGACTGATTTAGCACCTCGGTGCATGTTTTTGATTTTGCCAAGCAGTCTGCTTCGGCGTTATCTCGTCGAGGTACGTTTTTGATTCGTACGTTGTCGAACTCTCGAATGAGCTCTGCTACCAGTTCATCGTATTTTGCCAAGGTCGGATCCTTTGCCCCATAATCCCCTGCCGTTTGCCGAACTACCAGCTGGGAATCACTGTGGGCTTTTAAGTTTCTTACACCAATTTTTCTAGCTAGGCGTAATCCTGCTATAAGAGCTTCATACTCGGCCATATTGTTGGTGACGTTGAAGCCGAACTTGATGGCCTTCATCACTTCTAGACCTTCGGGACCTCTGATAATTACCCCAACTCCCTGATGTTCGGACCCCGAGGCTCCGTCAACATATAAAGTCCATTTTGGCTCACTTTCACCGGGATCTGGATGACTATCCTCGGTGGTGGGTACTTTGGCAATGAAGTCTGCCAAAGCTTGAGCTTTTATGGCTTTCCGAGGTTCATAAGTGATGTCATGCTCGCCAAGCTCTATACACCATTTGGAAAGCCTTCCTGAATGATCAACTTTTCTCATGACATCCCGCAGTGGTAGACTGCTCCGGACGACGATGGGGTGAGCCTGAAAATATGGTCGCAGCCTCTTCCGTGCCAGGACCAAGGTATATATAGCTTTTTGCAGCAAAGGATACCTGACCTTGGCGCCGTGCAGGGACTTGCTTACATAATAGACCAGCCACTGCTTCAGCCCTTCCTCTTTCACAAGGACCGAGCTTACTGCTTTTCCTGTGACGGTGAGGTATAATACGTGGGGTTCTCCCTCACGAGGTTGTCGCAAAGTGGGCAGACTGGCTAAGTAAATTTTGAGTTCTTCCGAGGCCTTTTGGCAGTCTTCATTCCAAGGATGAGCATTGCCTCCGAGGTCGTCCTCCTTTTTTGCTGCCTTAGTGAGGACTTTGAAGAATGCTCGACACCGGTCTCCATATCTGGAAATAAACCTGCTAAGAGAGGTTATCCTTCCGGTGAGTCTCTGCACATCCTTTATTGTGGCAGGAGTTCGGAATTCGAGCAGAGCCTTAATTTTTTCTGGGTTAGCATCAATGCCTCTTTCTGATACCATGTACACAAGAAACTTTCCCGAGGTCACTCCAAAGATACACTTTTCGGGATTAAGGCAAATCCCGAAGGTCCTGAGCTGGTGGAAAGTTTCCCTTAAATCTGCGACATGGTCGGTGGGCAGCTTGCTTTTGACTATCATGTCATCGACATAGACTTCCATGTTCCTCCCTATTTGGTCACTAAAGAACTTGCTCATCAACCTTTGGTAGGTGGCTCCTGCATTCTTGAGTCAGAAGGGCATCCTGACGTAACAGTATGTTCTACCCTCGGTGATGAAGGCGGTCTTCTCCTCGTCTTCAGGGTCCATCCTTATTTGATGATATCCACTGAAGGCGTCTAGGAAGCTCAGGAGCCCGTATTCGGCAGTTGAGTCTACTAATCGGTCGATTGATGGGAGAGGGTATGAGTCTTTTGGGCAAGAATCGTTCAAGTTTCTAAAGTCAATGCACATCCGGAGCTTACTGCTTCCTTCTTTTATGGCGATTACCACATTGCTTAGCCATTCGGGGTACTTGACCTCCCTGATTACATCTGCCTCCAACAAGTGCTGGACTTCAGTTTTGACGAAGTTATTTTTATGGACTGAGATGCCTCATTTCTTTTGTCGGACAGGTTTTGCTTCCGGACTTACTTTAAGGCTGTGCTGTACTACGCGAGGGTTCACCCTTGGCATATCTTTTGGTGAGTAGGCAAATAAGTCTTTATTCATCAGTAGAAAGGATACAAGTTTTTTCTTGCTACCTTCGGCCAAATTTTTCCCTATTCGGGTACTTCGGCCTGGGACAAGTTCTACTTCTTCCATTTCTACCTTCGCGGAACCTTTTGCCTCGCCCTTTTTTTGTTCTAAAGCCTCTGCCTCTACGGCTTGTGCGAAGTTGTTTGCTGGAGCTTTCCTCGGTTTGACGAACACCTTCCTTACCTCACTCTGATCAATGAAGATCTCTGCGTCTCCATCCTTGGTGGCAAAAGTGATAGTCAAGTATCTTACATCAGGGCGAATGTGCAGGTTTCCCTATGTTTGCCTCCCAAGGATGGCATTGTATGATGAAGGAACATCCATAACGATGAACCTTGTCATTGTGGAGGCGAATAATTCAGTTTTCCCATCCACCGAAGTCCCTTTCATCATTAGGGGAAGATCGATCCATCCGAGAACCGACAGTTCGGATGGTCCTACGCCGAAGGTGGGCGAAGTGACGATCTTGAGATCACTGCGGGATATGCCCAAGTTTGGCAGTAAATGTGAAAACAGAACGTCGGCGTTTGATCCGTCGTCAAGCAAGACTCTCTTGACGTCCCAGTTTCCTATCCTCACCATGACCAACAGCGGATCGTCATGGGGAAAGACGACGGTGGAACCATCCTTGCGGGCCAGCTTCTTCGTTGGGCTCTGATACTCCATGACTGATATTTCTCTGGCCTTCCTTTTTCTTTCTGAGGATGGGAGTCCTGCCGTAATTGTTTGTATTACCCCCGCCGGAGGTGGAGCGCGCCTCTTTGGACTTCGGTTCCTCCGTCTGTCGGAGTCGTAGTCTTCGTCATCTGCCTTTCCTTCCTTCTCTTTCCTCCCCTTCGGGGAAGGCATTCGCAAATAACGTCGAAGTTGGCCCAGTTTTATCAACGACTCTATGTACTCTTTCAATTGGAAGCAGTCTTCAGTGTCGTGGCCGTGGTCGCGGTGAAACTGGCAGAACTTCTTCATGTTCTTCTTGTTATCAGCGGTCATGGCCCTTGGCTGCTGAATCTGGGCTCCCTGCCTTTCCATTGTCATGAGGATGTTGGTCCTCGTGGTGTTCAAGGGCGTAAAGTTTGGGAGTTTCCTTCCCCGCATTCTCTGAGGTCAGCCTGCCTGGTCAGCTGGATATCGCGTTTGCTGGCTGGATCCTTCGGCGCGAGTGTGATCAGACTTCGGTCCGCCCATTCTCAGCTCTTCGGCTGTCATATGTTGTTCGGCCCTTCGATAGAATTCGCCAAGTGTGTCCGGAGGGTCCTTGGAAAATTCATAAAAGAGCTATGAGTCCCTCCGAAGGCCCCGTGTCATGGCCAGGATGCGTATTTCAGGCCGAAAGTCTGGGACACTCAAGGCTTCTCCGTTAAACCTTTCGACATAGTCACGGATGGTCTCTCCGTTTCTCTACGCTATGTCGAACTGTTGGGTTTCGGGAGCCAAACAGTGCAGTGGAATTTAACCGAAACCCTCCAGGATCCAAGTGAAACGGGGTAAACCGGGTGTTCGAAAATTTTCATACCTAATTTTCGGTTGAGATCTCTCACTCAACTGTAGAGTCGAATGACAAAACCAAAACAGTTGACGTGTTCAAGCTCTCTATGGTATCCACACGAGCCTCTCGGGATCACCACACTTCCACCACATCCCGGCAGATGCATTTCTCTTGCGCTCGCAGTGCTAGCTTGCGTCCTCCAAGAAATTGCAAGAGAAGAGTGCGACTGTCCTTTTAGGAGGCTAGGGCAAGGAGACCTGCGAATTTCTCACTTAAAAGTTGTATTTATAGTGAGACTCAACTTCCAGGCCTAATGGGTTTCAAAGCCCTAATCCAATTAGGATTTAATTTCGGGCTTAATAATGGCTCAACTCTTGGGCCCATTATTAATACAAAATTAAAGTGAAGCCATAACCCAAATAATTAGCCCATGCACTCTAATGATCCAAATTGCTCTATGTGTGCGACCTAATAGGCTTTTATCACGTTGGCAATGATCATAAATCACATTTATGATCATAAGCAATGAGCGGTGTCTAGCAACACATCATTGCTACCCAAGTGACAAGATTGTCGATGATTCGACTATACATTTATGATCATCACCGATATATGCCATTGTCCATTTGTCCAAGATATCAAGACTAAGCACGAGACATGGAATGTGTCACTCTCGTATAGCCCAATCTTTGGTTTCTTGATTACCGAGTAGACTAACTTAAACTGATGACATTGATATCGCATATCAACTCATCCGAGCATGGCCATGCATTTTCTAAGTCTCACTCTATCAAGGGGCCCGAAGATATCGCTCCCGTTACATAGGAGGGACAAATCCCATCTTGATCATACAAATCCCTCCGCATGATATGTGACATACCCAATGACCTCCTTCAAGTTCACTCAGTTACGAGCAACAAAGGAAAGTATCAAAGTATGTGACTCACATGTAGGGAACCTTGATGATCTTAGGTCGAAGGACTGCATATACCCTGATCACTATGGGAATCACTTATGACACTCATATAACGATCCATGTAGTGTTCTCATGGTGGGTCGATCCAGTACACAAGTTCTCCAACTTGTACCCATATGTAGACTACATATCTCATATTAGTCTCCACATATGCTAGTCGTTATGTATTATTGCAACCCGCTCCACAATAATACTAGACCAGGGACTTTTAAGAATATCATTATTCTAGGGTTACATTTATGTTTGTTAAGTTACGCAGGAACAAAACAACAAACATAATTGCTGGATTAATGCCTTAATAAAATATCATGACTCAATGTGCAAAAATACAATCATCTCATGATTGGCTTTTGGGCACAACACTAACACGAACATCTGGACAGGCATCTTCCCTGTCGGCCGACTTCCAATGAATTGCTGCGTGAAGGCTATAGATAACTCTTGGAACTCCCTGATGGTTCCTGGAGCCAATGAGTTGTACCACGCAGTTGCTGGCCCTGTGAGGGTGACCTCAAAACATTTGCACAAGGTGGTGTTGTCTACACTGTGCATCATCATGCTGCATCTGTACTTGGTTAGATGAGCCTGTGGATCAGTCCGGCCATCATAGGTTTCCAGCCGAGGTACCCGGAAGTCACCTGGCATGGCTGCCTCTACTATAGTTTGGGTGAACGGGGACTCATCCCGACAGAAGGTTTCAGACAGCCTGGCCCAGACCGGCTTGCGAGCTACTTGTTTTTCCACTCTGTCCAACCTCGTTAATATTTTCTCCAGAAGGATCGTGGTACTAGGTTCTTCTTCTGGGAAGGGAGATTGCCGGCGCCTCTTTGGGGAGTGACTTCGTCGCTGAATGGATGGGGACTTCGCCTCAGGCGACAAGCTCCTTCGGTGTGGGATTTTGGGTCGCTTGGACCTAGCTCGTCCTGTAAGGCGTGCCCCGAGGGGCATATTTTCTGTTGAAGACTCCTCACGTGGGTCCCCGCTTCCCGAACTACGATGGACTGGTTTGGGGCTTCTTTCCTGAGGACGTGCTGGCGAGGGAGTCCTTTGGGCCTGAGTTTGTTGTGGCCACCTTCGGTCTATCTGTTGTGTCATTTCAGCCACAACAGAACATTGAAAGTTGCGCAGGAAACTCATGGTTATGACCAGAGGACGCTCTTCCTCTGGCGTGGAAGTCCTTGGAAGGGTTTGCTCAGTAGCCGGTTGAGCTTCAGGCGCGGATGGGGACCTTGGGAGTCCCATGTCCTTTGAACGCCGAGTTTCAACAACGGCGACCTGAGGGTGGGTTTCCACAGACGGTGCCAAATGATGTCCAGCAGCATCTTTGTAGGAAGACATTGTGACTTCGGGAGGGACTTCCTGAGAGAGAGAACATCTGGAGCCTAGATTCCCCGGGGGAGTGCGCCTGAAATACTCAAAAAAGAGGGTTAGGAGGTTCCCGGGGTCTTTTTCCAGGGAGGAGCCTCCGACGCCCAAGTCAGTGTCCTGAAAGATGAAAGAGGGGGACCACTAAGAGGTTTAGTGGCCTTGCCTGTTTGTATTTTCTCAAGGGGAGAGGGTCCGATCCCCCTTGCCAGGGTGTGCTTCCTGGTATTTATAGGAGTTCCTATCCCGTTCAGATCGTGACACGTGTTCGGTCGGATGTTCTCTGTGTTTCAGGGCGTAGGGGACAAGTAGCCGTTTGCAGGCTCTTTGAGCCGTGAATCGAGACAGGTCGTGACAAGACCTAGACGGCGACGGCGTGTTAGACCGCCGTTTGAGGCGGCATGTAACGCCTGTGGGCGACATGTCAGAGGCTCCTTAAATGCTCATGCCATTCTCCCGAGGTCCTCTGGGCAATGTCGTTCTTTGGTACGGATGCCCTTCTTCGGGAGTTATGCTCGTAGTTCGGGGAGTCCCCTGGTTCTAGGGTTCCGCCTTCGAGGAAGTTCTCTCTTGTTTGGAGTGGCTGGTTTTTTATCCCCGATCCTTTTGGTCCCCCGAGGGAGCCGGCGATACCTTTGAAATGCCTTGTGTATTAGCTGAAGTCCCGACTTCGTGGTGTCTGACTTCGCTCCTTCCGAGGTCAGTGATAGTGCCTCTGTCGGATGATGCCAGGCTTCCCGACCATGTTTTCGTCAAGAAGTATGTGCTGAGGGAGGTGATAGCCCTTCGGCTATCACTTGTGGAAGAAGGGTTCATTGTTGGAAAGCCTTTATTTGAGCACAAAGAAGAAAAGGATGAAAAGTAGTGCGTTCTTGACGATAGTGAAGGTCATTCTATCCTGACTTGTTCACAATTCCACGATGTTAGGTCGATGCAGATGCAATCTTCATGGAAGAAGACAATTTGACCAGGCATATGCCCTTGTTGGTACCAGTTTCAAGGCCTACTATTAAGCCTTTAAAGATTTACGTTCCAGCTCTATTCCCTTACAAGTTGGATAAAACAGCGCCATGAAGGTATGACTATACTTCCAATATCATATTAATTCTACCAGAGGTTGAAGGCATGACTATAAGTGGTCGATGTTACTTATTAGAACAGATTGATAAGCTCCAATGTGATAAGAATATCATGGGCCCAAAGTCTGTGCCTATCACTACAAATGTATCAGAGGAGCAGGGGGCGCCTCGGGTAGTGAAAGATAAACAAGCATGTGAGTTCCTTAAACTCATAAAGCAAAGTGAGTATAATATTGTGCAGCAGTTGAGTCATCTGCCAGCAAAGATGTCCACACTCTCATTGCTTTTAAATTCTGATGCTCATCAAGAAACTCTCTTCAAAATAATGAAAAAGGCTTATGTCGTACATGAGATCTCTATTAATACCTTTGATCACCTCATCAACGACATCATAGCTTATAATCTCTACGAAGGCCTTTTTACAGTTGCCTACTAGAAGACCATGGATCCGCATGGTTGGTGTAGTTCCTTCTTCATTACATCGAAAGCTAAAATTCATCATCGAAGGAAAATTGTAACTATATTTACTGAAAAGGATATTCTATTATCTAAACCTGCAGATGATGAATATGTTAAGGACAATGAATATGTGCCAGATTGCTCATTTAGATCCCTTAAAGTTGTCAATGTTACAAATGTTAGTGAATATGGAGAGGAGCTCGTCCCTAGCATTTTTAAGATAAGTCAGATGATGGAAAAACTCATGGGGAAAAGAGGATACTCACTTAGACTAGGCTTAGGATAAGCTTTACAAGGGATTTCAAAGCCCTTGGATATCCCTACCAATGAAGGAAGGTATGGCCTGGGTTCACACTGACTAGGATAAGATGAAAATGATAGCTAAGAAGAAGGAAAAAAGGATTGTAGGACTAGAGGGCCATGTTCCGAATAGAGGAGATTTAAGTATCCCTGACATAACTGAAACATTTATGAGTGGTGGCTTGGTTCCGATGAGTGATGGCAAAGGTGCACTAATTGTTAGCATCAACAATTCTTTTGAAGACTTACCAGTTTAGGTGATAATTGATGACCCACCTAAGGATAAGAACTCATTCAACCTTACAGCTTATAGGATTTTCTAGACAATTGGAAGGCAAAAGAACTACTTGTTCTAATCAAGAACTTTTTAAAGTAACTTAAGAGTCAAAATCTCTTAAAGATAAGCCCAATTGATGGGTTATAGTCTTTGCTTTGGTGGACTCTTTAGTTATTGCTATTCACTTCAATAAAATTGTGATTTTTGCACACCATTAATAAAACAAAACACCCTTCATCTCATTTTTTAAATTTCCTCTCCTTTCTCACTCTCTCTTGCTAACGCAGACCTAAAACTCTCCTTGATGACAATGAAAGAATAAACTTTAATAATCCTGTACACACTGTTGACTTTAATGATAAAGATTGTCAAATATCTCCTGAGTTATTAAAACTAATTAACTAAGATGAAAAATAAAAAGTAACAAGTCAGGAACTGACTTAGACAGTTAACTTAGGAGATAATCAGAATGTGAGAGAAGTTAAGATTGGCACTCTGTTTCCTTCTAAAAGAAAAGAAGAGTTGATACATTTGTTGAGAGAATACATTGGTATATTCACTTAGTCATACTAGGATATGCCCAGCCTGAGCTCAAACATAATGCTGCACAAAATACCAATGAACCTTAGGGTAAACCCTTTCCGATATAAGCTATGAAGGTTGAAGCCATAGTTAATCTTAAGAGTTAAATATGAGATTCAAAAGCTGTAGGATGCAGGACTCCATATGGTCACAGAATACATAAAATGGGTTGTCAACATAGTTCCAGTTGAAATGAAGGAAAGTGTGAAGCTAAGAGTCTATCAAGATTACTAACCCCTGAATAAGGCAAGGCCCAAAGATAACTTCCTGCTTCCTTACATACTGATGGATAATACTTCAAGGAACTCCTACTTTTATTTTTATAGATGGATTTTTTGGGTACAATCAAATCAAAATCAATTCAGATGATATGATAATGACTCCTTTTATAACCCTTTAGGAGACCTTCTACTATAAGGTAATGCCTTTCGGGTTGAAAAATGTTGGGGCTATTTATCAAAGAGTTATTGTCACTTTATTCCATGACATTATGAACAAAAATATTGAGGTGTATGTAAATGATATGATTGCCAAATACTACACCACTAGAGGGCCTCTGGATGTACTCAGAAAGCTGTTCAATTGACTTCACAAGTACCGGTTAAAATTGAATCCTGCCAAATGTACCTTTAGGGTTTCTTCAAGCAAGTTATTAGGCTTCATGGTAAGCAAAAATGGGATGTGAGTTGACCTAAGTAAAGTCAAGGCGATACAAGAAATACCTCATTCGAGCACTCCAAAAAAGGTAAGAAGTTTCCTGGGCAGAATCAACTACATTGTGAGGTTTATATCATAATTAACATCTAAGTGTGAACTTATTTTCAAATAATTGAAGAAAGACAACCCGATTGAGTGGAATAGCAAGTGCCAAAAAGTGTTTTGAAAAAATCAAGCAATACCTATCGAATCCACTAGTCTTAGTACCACCCCGACTTGGACAGCCATTGCTTCTATACTTGTTAATACTGGATTTTTCATTAGGATTTGTATTGGGTCAATGCAATGAGACAGCCAAGAAGGAGCATAAGGTTTATTATTTAAGAAAAAAGTTCACTGCCTATGAAGCAAGATACTCAATGGTAAAAAAGACTTGTTGTGCCCTTACACAGGTGGCAGGCCGATTACAACACTACATGCTCAATAATACCACATTGTTGATCTCCAAGACTAATCATACCAGGTACATCTTTAAAAAGCTTACCTTATCAAGGAAGATTGCAAAATGGAAAATATTTTTGTTGGAGTATGACATATAAGATGCCACCCAAAAAGCCATGAAAGGGAGTGTAATAGTTGAATATTTGGCTGATAGAGCACTAGAAGATTATGAGCCAATGAGGATGGATTTTCCCGATGGAGATATAATGATGATGGAATCGAAAGTCCCAAAAGAAGATGAACCATGAAAAATGAAATTTGATAGAGCATCATATGCTTTGAGACAAAGAATTGGAGATGTATTTATCTCTCCAAGAGGAAAGCAATACCCTTTTATAGCAATAATTACATTTCCTTGCACCAACAATATAGCAGAGTATGAAGCATGAGTTATGGGATTCCAGCTAGCCCTAAAATTGAAGGTACGAGATGTTCATGTTAATGGAGATTATGCATTGTTTATGTATCAGTGAAAGGTGACTGGGAAACTAGGGACTTAAAGTTGATCCCTTACCAAAGATTTGTATTAGACTTGGTGAAGTAGTTCAGAAAGATAAGCTTTCATCACCTTTTAAAAGAAAATAATCAAGTTCCGGATGCTTTGTCTACTTTGGCTGCCATGTACAAAATAAGTAGCCATGAGCACACTCCCATTTTTGAAACAAAGGTATTTGATTTACTAGCTTATTGTATGAATGTGGAAAGGGAGTTAGATGGAAAACCATGGTACCGTGATATCAAAAGATATCTTCAAGAATGAGCATATCAACCCGAAAGTGCCAGAAAGTGATAAGAGGTTTCTATAGGGACTATCAATGGGCTTCCTTTTAAATGGGAAAGTACTTTATGGGAAGAGCTTTGATTTTGTGCTACTTTGCTATGTCAACTCTTATGAAGCAATGAGGATCATGGAAGAAGTTCATGTAGAAATATGTAGGGTGCACACCAGTAGTCATACCATGGTAAGACAAATAATGAGGGCAGACTACTATTGGCTCATATTGGAAACCGATTGCAACAATTATGTGAGGAAATGTCATAAGTGCCAAATATATGCCAACAAGATCTAGTTTCCACCTACTCACTTGACCTTTTGCTATGTAGGGAATAGCTGCATTGGAACAATTATGCCCAAGGCATCTAATGGTTACAAATTCATTTTGGTGGCAATTAACTATTTCACCAAGTTGGTAGAGGTGGTGTCCTATACAAGTGTAACTCAGAAAGTGGTTTGTCAGTTCATCAAGAAAGAGATTATTTGCTAATATGGGTTGCCAAAATGTATCATCTAATACAAACTTGAATAATAAGATGATGCATCACCTATACTAACAGTTTAAGATCAAACATCACAATTCAACGCCTTATCGGCCAATGATGAGTGGTGCGGTGAAGGCAGCCATAAGAATATCAAGAAGATTATCAAAAAGATGGGGTAAAATCCACCAGGGGTCACCTAGCTTATTTTTTTGTCTTGAACGGGTACCTTACCTTCAAATTGTCCTACCGAGGTACCTTACCTCTTATCGCGTGTCCTATCTGGGTACTTTCCGTTGATTCCATCGTTAAGTCTTAAGGAAATTGCTGATGTGGCATTAATTAATTCTACAATAAACGTAAAATAATAACTGTGGACCCTAAACTTTTCTAATAACTAATTCTAACCCTTAAACTTCCACCAAAATCATTTTAGCCACCGTCAACCTCTGTCGCCCACCATCCCCGTCCGCCATTCGCGATTCCAGCCATTCCCTATTTGCAATCCCAGTCGCTAACCGTTCCAGTAATTCTTGTCAGTCATCCTCGATTTGTTGGCCACCGTTCGTGATGCCAGCTGATTTGAAGCAGAGCTCCTTGCTTTTGTTTGGTGAGGCCCGATTCTAAAACCCCATCGCCTTCCCCGTCCGCCATTCACGATTCCAGCCATTAACTATATCTCTTCCTTTTTTTCTTCTTTGATTGTTTCTTGGCTTCAAAGATAGCTTATCTTTTCTGGGTAGAAATCAAAATCGTACTTTTTGCGTGTGATTCGGCGTGATTGACTCCAGATGCCGGCGGTCAACGGGGACTCTGAGGCGTTCGAGGAGGTGGATCCGACCGGCCGGTACGGTCGCTAGAACGAGCTTCTGGGGAGCGGCGCCGTGAAGAAAGTGTACAGAGCCTTCGACTAGGAGGAGGGAATAAAAGTGGCGTGGAAGTTGGAACCAGGTGAAGCTCCGGTATTTCTGCAACGATCGGGCGATGATCGACCGCCTCGGTTCGGAGGTCCGGTTGCTGCGAAGCTTGAAGAACAAGAACATCATCCGATTGTTCCATGTGTGGAAGGACCAGGAACATGACACGCTCAACTTCATCACCGAGGTCTGCACTTCTGGGAATCTGAGGGAGTACCGGAAGAAGCACAAGCACGTCTCGATGAAGGCCGTCAAGAAATGGTCGCGCCAGATTTTGAAGGGCTTGGATTATCTGCACACCCATGAGCCCTGTGTCATTCATAGAGACCTCAATTGCAGCAACATCTTCGTCAATGGAAACACAGGACAGGTATCCATTATTCCGTATTTTATCAATACAAATTCGTGGATTCTGTTCTGTAAATTGGGGTTGAAGGTCTTTGTGGTTGAACAGGTGAAGATTGGTGACCTGGGTCTGGCTGCAATTGTGGGTAAAAACCACTCGGCTCACTCTGTTCTGGGCACTCCGGAGTTCATGGCGCCGGAGCTCTACGAGGAGCACTACACAGAACTTTCTACAGCGCTTCCAACTACTTCCCGGACAGCCTCGCGGCGAAGCCGAACAATGCGTGCTAGTAGGAGTGGAGGAGCTGCGGAGGCGTGCCATCTTTTTCTGACTGATATTCTTGTTGCTGCTGAGAAAGCCGGTGCACGGAATGGAGCACGGCGTGGTGCAGCTGCTTGGAGGTGGCGGCTGCCTGGTACAAGGCTCGGAGCTTCGTCTTGTCCATGTGGACTATATAGGTCGTCCATTTTCCCGAAGAAATGGGAGTTTCGCTGACAAGTAAAAGAATTAATACTGGTAGTAGCCCAGACACTACTCTGAACCGACACATGGTTGTGAATAATCGGAGGATGGTGGGCGATGTAGAGGTCGAGGGCGGCTGGGATGGTGGTCGACAGAGGAAGAGGTTGACGGTAGCTAAAATGATTTTGGTGGAAGTTTAAGGGTTAGAATTAGTTATTAGAAAAGTTTAGGGTCCAAAGTTATTATTTTACGTTTATTGTAGCATTAATTAATGCCACGTCAGCAATTTCCGTGAGACTTAACGATGGAATCAACGGAAAGTACCCAGATAGGACACGCGATAAGAGGTAAGGTACCTCGGTAGGACAATTTGAAGGTAAGGTACCCGTTTAGGACAAAAAAATAAGCTAGGTGACCCCCGGTGGATTTTACCCCAAAAAGATGATTGTAACCTATAAAGATTAGCATAAGATATTATTTGCTCTACACGCATATAAAACTTCTGTTCGCATTTCTACTAGAGCTACACCTTTTTCCTTGGTGTATGTATAGAGGTCGTGTTGCCTACTAAAGTTAAGAATCCTTTTTTAAGGGTGTTAATGAATGTCCAATTGAAAGAAGTAGAATAGGTCAAGGCTAGATATGAATAGTTAAATCTAATCAATGAGAAAAGGATAGATACCCTTTGTCATGGATAACTTTATTAGAGGAGGATGATCCATGCTTACAATAAAAAAGGCAACCCTTGACAATTCCGCAAAGTAACATTGTTCTTAAGAAGGTTTTACCCATCCAACGTGAATTTAGAGGGAAATGAACATCAAACTATGACGAACCCTATGTGGTGAACAAAGCCTTTTCAATAGAAGCCTTAATTCTAATAGAAATGGATGGATAGGAGTTGCCAACGCCAGTGAATTCAAATTTAGTGAAGAAATATTATGCATGAAGGTAGAGCTCTTTGGAATAAGAGGAAGGAGTGGATTTAGGGTTATAAGAGTTTGTTCAATCAAAGTTGTCAAAGAGAGTGTTCTTTTCTTAAACCTTCTTTATTCTCCATCCTCTGTCTATTCCCAAGATCTTTGTACCTTATTATTCATAAATAAAAGAGTCATTCCTTTTTTCTTGTTCTTTTTCTGAAAATCTTACATTTTTATTAACCCCTAGTGTGTAATGAATCCCAATTTTATGGAAAAGGGTATTAATAACTAGAACTAAAAAAAGCAAAGACCATAAACTACTTTGATATGCTCTATGTATTATAATGGGTAAGAATAAAATCCCACCATGTAAACAGCAAAAAACATTTGCTAATAGGGAAGATGAGATAATAAGTTTTTGGCTGATATTCCTCGGTGATTATCTGAATGATTGCTTTAAAAAATGAGGCAAAGCATATGATAAGAAGTTGAGACAAAGGTTCAAGAATAAAGAAAGTTAACATGTTATGACTCTTCTAGCTGAAGGCTTGCTTGAGGAGGGTAAGGTGTTTGAAATTAATTTTTTAACCTTAATTCATGTTCACCTAGCAAATATGGGTAAGTTTAGCAAAGTCCACAAAGCTCTAAGGAGATTAAGGCACTAAATGAGGTTTGGGGGCAAAATGGTAATTTTGCATCCTGAAGAGTCGAGCTAGGTCCCAAGTGTTGAAATGAGTTTTTGATAACCTAACTTTTAACTTTAACACAAACTTAGATGAAATAAACAAGATTTGACCAAGTTTGACTAAGGTTACCTAAATGATGGGACTTATTTGTAACTTTTTAAATTATTGGATGGCTTCTTGGTTAAGAGGTTATAAAACTTTGGTAAAGTGGGGGATGATGCCATATTTGCTGCTTAAACCCGAGTTCCTCCTTCACCCTGCCAATTCTCTATCAATCTAGGCCCAAAACCAAGAAATTTTGATGAAAATGGATGCCACCAAGGATGTACATGCTATAGAAAGCTTGTTTCAAGGGTGATTTCATGTTTTTGAAGCTTGGAACCGAGTTTTCCACAATCCCGTATTTTTTATGCGAGGCAATACTTATGTTCTTGCTAGATTCTTGTTTATTAGATGTTTGGAAGCTTGGGTTTTAGTTAGAAGATAGTAATTATGTGATTTGTGCCTTTGCTTGCTTGGAACTAGGTGGAACTTTGTAGAACTTGAATTCTTGAGGAAGGGTTGCTTGCTTCCTATTTGTGAGGTGAAGTTAAAGTAAGGGTGTTGTGTTTTCAAGCTTAATTGATGCTATTGGAATGAGTTTGCTTGATGAATACAAGTAGTTCTAGCAATAGCATTAATTAGTGGACAAGGTTGAATCATGGTGGACTATGAGGTTTGTGATGATTGGAATGATGTTATAATGCATCATAGGTTGGCTTGTGATAGTTGGTTGTGATCTATGCAGCATGTTTTACATGTATGTGAAGTTTGGAGGCTATCTATGCATGTTTGATATGTTTGGAAAGTGTCCAAAGTTTATAGCAACAAAAACTGGAATTTTTTGGGTTCTCGCAGGTATTGGCGACACGTTGCCAATACCTGCAACGCGTTGCCTTTACTATGAAAATTGGCAACTCATTACCAACTATGGCGACGCGACGCCACAGTTGGCGATGCGTCGCCGCATGCATAATGACTGAAATTTTCCAATTTTGCTAGAGGGGTCGAAGGAATACCTAATGGGGTTCTTAGGGTACCTTGGGGTCTAAGCATTCTGGGGCACTCCGAGTGATGCCCAGCAGCACCTTCGTCATACAACATTGTGACTTCGGGAGGGACTTCCTAGGAGGCAGAACGTCCGGTGCAAAGGTTTCCCAGAGGTACGTGCCTGAAATGCTCAGAAAAGAGGGTTAGGAGGTCCCCGGAGTGTTTTTCCGGGGAAGAGCCTCTGACGCCCAAGTCAGTGCCCTGAGTGAAGATAAGGGAGGAACACTAGGGGAAAGATGGCCTTGCCTGTGTGTGTTTTCTCAGGGAAAGAGGGTCCGATCCCCCTTGCCAAGGCGTGTTTCTTGGTATTTATAGGGGTGCCCAGCTCGTTCAAATCATGACACGTGTTCGGTCAGATGTCCATCATACCTTCGGGCGTAGGGAACATGTAGCCGCTTATAGGCTCTTTGAGCCTTGGACTGAGACAGGTTGTGATAGGACTCGAACGGCGTCGGCGCGTCAGACCGCCGTTTGAGGCGGTGTGTAGCGCCTGTGGGCGACATGTCAGAGGCTCCTTAAATGCTGGTGTCGTACTCCCGAGGTTCTTTGGGCGAGGTCGTCCTTCGGTACGAATGCCCTCCTTTGGGAATTATGCCCGTGGTTCGGGGACTTCCCTGGTTCGGGGGTTTCGCCTTCGGGGAGGGTCTCTCCTGCCTGTGATAGCTGGTCTTTTATCCCCGAAGGCTATCCGTTCGGTCCCCCGAGGGAGCCGGCAACACCTCTAACGTTTCTGGTGTTCTAGCCGAGGTCGTTGGTTCGGGGCGTTCGGCTTCGCTCCTTCCGAGGTCAGTGTTAGCGCCTCCTTCGGATGACGCCAAGTTTCCCGTCCACGCTTTTGGCAGGAAGTATGTAGTGAGAGAAGCGATAGCCCTTCGACTATCACAGGCCCCCCCTCCACAAAGCCGAAGTGGAGATTTCGGCTTGTCATCTTTTTGGAGAAGGTCCTTCGGGGCTTTGGGCATAATACCTGTGCCGAATATGGACCTTCTTGTCCGAAGACATAGGCTGTTCGTCCATAGCCTGTCTTTTGGTGTCTTCGAGGTACCCTACTTCTCCCTTCTGTAGGTCTGCGCAACGTCGTGTCTCGTAACCAGTGTGTCAGTCTGGAGCGGTGCGCCTAGGACTTAGGGGTGTCAGAAAGCGTGTCCCTCTTTCGGCACGATGGCTGACACGTGGCAGCTTGCTATTGGTGGGGGCTGTATCGGATAGAGCAGGCACGCCTTTTTATGCGCAATGAGCAGTTATGGCGACTGTTCGCCTTCACGGAGTACTTATGATGCCGGTTCGCCTGCCCCCCCTCGGTCTATATATACGTCATTCCGTCATAGTCTCCTTTTGCTTCTGCTTTTGCTTTCCCCCTGCCTTCTGATTCTCTTCTTTTTTTGCGGCAGTGATGTTTGACGGTGTTTTTTTCGATAACTTTTCGCGACAGCGTCTTCAAATCCAAACTTCGGCAAAAGATTTGGTGGGTTTTGTTTTGGTTTCCAGATCCTTTTGATTTTAAAGCTTTTCCGAAGTCGTCTTTTCATTCCCCAAAGTCGTATTTTCCTCGAAAAATGTCTTTGCCAACTATTTCTCCTATCCCGGAAAGTTGGCTTCCCCTTGCTAGTCATACTTGTTGTACGACCTCGGAAAAATTAGAAAGATGGACGAAGAAATTTTTTCTTCCTTCTTATGCCACTACCAGACTTCCTAGTCCTCAGGAGGTCAGTTTTATGAACCGTCAAAACGAGGTTACCGTTTTTCGCGCCCAATTGAAGGCCGGACTTCGGTACCCCCCGTCGAGGGTGATTTGTGACTTTTGCCAATTTCATGGCTTTGCCGTAAATCAACTTCCCCCGAACTCGTACTGCTACTTTAACGCCTTCCTTTGCATGTGCGGCGTTGTCAAAATAGAACCCCGCTTCATTCTTTTTTTGCAGTACTATAAGCTCTATACGGTCTCGACGGGATCGGGGAGCAAAAAGTATATGTTCACTTTCGCCATTAAGGACAGCTAGCGAGGGTGGCAACAAAAATTTTTCTTTCTCAAGATCGAGGAAGCCTGGTCGTACGTTCCGACCAAGTGGGCTCGGGGAAAGTTGGAGATGGATGTCGTAGACCCGAGGATGCTGCTCACTCCTGAGTTGGCATCCAGATTCACGGATTTCGACAGACGGATCCGAGCAGTCTCTGACTGGGATTCCGAGGTCCTTTCACGCCCCCTCTACCCCTTCCCCATCAAGTGGAAATTGATGACCGAGGAGGTCCTTCGGGAGCTTAGGGTAATGAAGGAGCATAAAACGGACCTCGAGATGCCGGCTCTTGCTATCGCTGGGAAAGACTCCTGGCTGGTGCAACTCCTTCGGGAGGAAGTCACTTACGAGTTTTTTATGAGCGTAAGTTATCTCAAGAATTTTTCAGTATAAGTACTTCTCGGACTCACACTGATGTCTTTCTTTTGTTTCAGAGATGGGTGAAGAGTCTGCTGACTATTACAAGTCCCTTTTCCTCGGTCAAGCTGGGAAAGGCGAGCAGACGAACCAGGCCGTCTCCCGAAGATGGAACGCATCTGGGGCCGGGCCGTCCTCGGTGAAACGAGCGAAGAAGAACGCGTCTCCTCCTCCAGAAATTCCCGAGGAGGCGCCCGAGGTCGCTGCTGCCCCACCGACCGAGGTCGTTGCCGACGTCCCTCCTCGGAGTCCTACTTTCTCGGTGACTCTTCTGGACGCCTTGGTAGAAGTTCCTTCTGCCGAGGAGCGCCGCAAGAGCAAAGGCAAGGAGATTTCTGCCGAGGAGGCTCGGGACTGCGACGACGATGTGCCCGAGGTGCCGCCAGGTTTGTTCACTTAGGCAAGCTTTGGTGCCCTTATTTTCTGAACTTTGGCGATTACTTGCCTTGATAAGTTTCTTGTTTTGCCGTACAAGGGAGCTGCTATATCCGAACTGGGCAGCTGAGCACGCCCGGAAACAAGCCCTTCGGGATGCCCATATCCCGAAGGGGAAGATCCCGAGGGAGCCTTTCTGGTCGTTTACGAAGGACATGAACTTGTACTCCGGAGGTGACTGCCCCCAAATGGCCAACCAAATTTCACGGGGGATCCTCACCGAGGCCTCTTTTAAGGCCATTTCCGAGGCGTGCCCGAGCGACGAGTCCCTTGCTGCAAAAGTTTCTAAGCACGCTGCCCAGGTATACTTCATGCCTTTGCTTTGTTTCCTCTTGATTTCTTCTAAGTGTTTGGCTCGTTTCTTGCCTTATTGACTTTGTTCTTACTACTTTGCAGGTGCTGGGGCTCACTAGCCTTCTCAGGGTTCGGGTGGCGAAGCAGGCGGCGTTCAGAGTCTCGGCCTTAGATTGCCTAGAAAAATCTAAGGCCATGTGTTCTGAATTAGCTTCCAAGAACACGGAGATAGCCCAAGCTGCGCAGAAGGAGGTTGCTGCCATTCGGGAGGAGTTCTTGAAGGAGAAAGAATAACTTTTGAAGGACTCCTCCCAGAAGATTTCTGACCTTGGCTCCAAGGTGGCGGAGCTGACTTCGGCGAATGAGGCACTTCAAAAGGAGAAGTCGGAGTCTGAGGCACTCCTGGCGAAGGCGCTTGCTGAGAAGGCCGAGCTCCAGGCCAAGGTCGAGTCTTTGAAGAAGGAGCCGAAGAAGAAGAAGATGAAGGCGCTGAAGAAGGAGGTCGCTGATCTGGAGAAGGAGCTTAACGAGCTAGGGGTCGAGAAAGAAAAGGCCGATGAAATGACCAAGGTTGGCTTTCAGGACGGCTTTTGCCTTGCTCGGCACCAAGTCCTTCAGAGGTTCCCAGACTTGGGCCTCTTGTTTTTGGAGGCCCTAAACATTCCCAAGGGGCCTCGGTGGTCTTGGTCCAAAATTGAGCATCTCAGATTGCCCTTCTCTCTTCCGGCGCCGAAGGCAGTGGATAAGGACGCAGAACCTGGTGGCTCCTGAGATGCCGAGATCCCTTAGTCTGTATTAGGGTCCTTTGCCTTCTTTTTCCTCTTTTTGTACTTCTTCTTTTTGGCAAGGTTCCTTCTGTGTAAGCAGCTCCATCCTCAATAAAGGTTCCTTCTTTCTTTTGTAAAATTTTGGCTAAGTGTTTTGCAAGATTTTTCATTTCCCATTGTCCCGAACACATTCGCTCAAGAGACTTCGGAAAATCGGATCTATGCTTGCAAACTTTTGTACTTAGAATTTTTTGCAAGATTTTTCATTTCCTATTGTCCCGAACACATTCGCTCAAGAGACTTCGGAAAATCAAACCTACGTTTATCCCGGCGATTACCCTCGCGAAATTTTAACTCGTACAATTTACGCTCAAGAATTTTGGCTAAGTCTTTTGTACTTAGAAAAAATTTCTTCTAACTTGTGCCATACAACTTTCCTACCAAAATCCTAAGCATAGAATTTTTTCAAGGCATCCGAATGCCATGTATTTTTTAATTCTATGCCTTCGGCGTTGCCGAGCTTGTAAACCCCTTTTCGTACTTCGGCAAGTACCAGATAGGGACCTTCCCAATTTGCGCGAAGTACCCCGTGAGATGGTCTTCGGTTTCCAAATTCAGCTTTTCGGAGAACAAGGTCTCCTTCCTTTATTCCCTTTGGCCTGGCTCGCAAGTTTATAGCTGCGGCCACTCTTTGCTGGAAAGCTTTCCTTCTCAGCTCGGCTATTTCTCTATGTTCGCCGACAAGGTCAAGCTTGGTTCTTAGGCCGAGGTCATTTCCCCTTTCATCAAACACTTGCACTCGCACCGATGGTTGCACTACCTCGATTGGGATGATAGCTTCAGTTCCGAAAACGAGCGAAAACGGTGTTTCCCCTGTGGCTCTTCGGGGTGTTGTTCGGTAGCTCCACAACACATTTGGGAGCTCTCCTGGCCATTTCCCTTTTGCTTCCCCCAACCTCTTTTTCAGACCATCTTTGATAGTCCTGTTAGATACTTCTACTTGTCCATTGCTTTGGGGGTGAGCTACTGGGGCGAAGTGCATTTTTATTCCGAGGTCACTGATGAATTCTTGGAAGCCTTTGTCTATAAACTGGGACCCATTGTCGGCTACTAGTACCCTTGGTATGCCAAATCTGCATACAATGTTCTTCCATACGAACTTCTGCACATCTTTTGCTGAGATAGTTGCCAAGGGTTCTGCCTCGACCCATTTAGAGAAATAGTCTACTGCGACTACGCAGAATTTCACGCCTCCAGGCGTTGCCGGGAGTGGCCCAATGAGGTCCATGCCCCAAACTGCGAAAGGCCAGGGATAATCAGCCAAAGTCACTAATTCCGAGGGTGTCTTTTAGATATTCGCATGTCTTTGGCAATTACCACATTTCTGGACGAACTGTCTAGCGTCCTTTCTCAGGGTAGGCCAAAAGTATCCTTGGTGAAGTATCACCGCTGCCAGGGCATCGGTTCCAATATGCGAACCACAAGCGCATTCGTGGACTTCTTCAAGGATCATTTTAGTATCCTCTTCGCCAACACACCTCTGTAGTGGATTTGCATATCCCTGACGATATAATTCTTCTCCAATTAGGAAGAAACGGCCGGAGCGTCTTCGCAATCTTGCAGCTTCATTGGGGTCTTCGGGGAGCGTATTGGTTGGGAGATATCTTTTTATCGGATCTTTCCAGCCTTTTTCCGAAGTTACCATGCTCAGCACTGTGATGCTTGGGTGGTTTAGTACCTCGGTGCATGTTTTTGATTTCGCCAAGCTATCTGCCTCGGCATTATCTCGATGAGGCACATTTTCGATTCGTATGGTGTCGAACTCCCGAATGAGCTTCACTACCAGTTCATGGTATTTTGCCAAGGTTGGGTCCTTCGCCCCATAGTCCCCTACTGTTTGTTGAACTATCAGCTGGGAATTGCTGTGGGCCTTCAGGTTTCTCACACCAATTCTTCTGGCTAGGCGCAACCCTGCTATGAGAGCTTCGTACTCGGCCATATTGTTGGTGACGTTAAAGCTGAACTTGATGGCCTTCATTACTTCCAGACCTTCGGGACCTCTAATAATTACTCCGGCTCTCTGGTGTTCGGACCCCGAGGCTCCGTCGACATATAAAGTCCATTCTGGCTCGCCTTCGCCAGAATTCGAATGGCTACCTTCGGTGATGGGTACTTCGGCAATGAAGTCTGCCAAAGCTTGAGCTTTTATGGCTTTTCGAGGTACATAAGTGATGTCGTGTTCGCCAAGTTCTATGCACCATTTGGAAAGCCTTCCCGAATGATCAACCTTCCTCACGACGTCCCGTAAAGGTAGACTACTTCGGACGATGATAGGGTGAGCCTGAAAATATGGTCGTAGTCTTCTTCCTGCCAGTACCAAGGCATATATAGCATTTTGTAGCAAGGGGTACCTGACTTCGGCACCGTGCAGGGACTTGCTTACATAGTAAATCGGCCATTGCCTTGACCCTTCCTCTTTCACAAGGACCGAGCTTACTGCTTTTTCTGTGACGGCGAGGTATAACACAAGAGGTTCTCCCTCGCGAGGTTGCCGTAGAGTGGGCAGGCGGGCTAAGTAGATTTTGAGTTCTTCCCAGGCCTTTTGGCAGTCCTTGTTCCAAGGATGATCATTACTTCCGAGGTTGCCCTCCATTTTTGCTGATTTAGTGAGGACTTTGAAGAATGCTCGACACCGGTCTCCATATCTGGAAATGAACCTGCGAAGAGAGGTTATCCTTTCAGTGAGTCTTTGTATATCTTTTATTGTGACGGGAGTTCGGAATTCGAGCAGAGCCTTAATTTTTTCTGGGTTAGCATCAATGCCTCTTTCTAATACCATGTACCCGAGAAACTTTCCCGAGGTCACGCCGAAGATGCACTTTTCGGGGTTAAGGCGGATCCCGAAGGTTCTGAGCTGGTGGAAAGTTTCCTTTAGATCTGCGACGTGGCCATTAGGCAGCTTGCTCTTGACTATCATGTCATCAACATAGACTTCCATGTTCCTCCCAATTTGATGATTAAAGACCTTGCTCATCAACCTCTAGTAGGTAGCTCCAGCATTTTTGAGCCCGAAGGGCATCCTGATGTAACAATATGTTCCACCTTCTGTGATGAAGGCGGTTTTCTCCTCGTCTACGGGGTCCATCCTTATTTGATGATATCCACTGAAGGTGTCTAGAAAACTTAGGAGCCCGTATTCGGCAGTTGAGTCTACCAATTGGTCTATTGGTGGGAGAGGGTATGAGTCTTTTGGGCAAGCATCGTTCAAATTTCTGAAGTCGATGCACATTCGAAGCTTACTGCTCCCTTCTTTTGTGGCAATAACCACATTGCTTAACCACTCAGGGTACTTGACTTCCCTGATTACGTCAGCGTCCAATAGGCGCTGAACTTCGGTTTTGTCAAAGTTACTTTTATGGACTGAGATGCCCCATTTTTTTTGCCGGACAGGTTTTGCTTCCAGACTTACTTTGAGACTATGCTGTATTACGCGGGGGTCTACCCCCGGCATACCTTTCGGTGAGTAGGCAAACAGGTCTTTATTCATCAGTAGAAAGGATATAAGTTTTTTCTTGTCACCTTCAGCCAGGTTTTTCCCTATTCGGGTATTTCGGCCTGGGACAAGTTCTACCTCTTCCATTTCTTCTTTCGTGAGATCTTCTGCTTCGCCCCTCTTTGGTTTTTCAGCTGGCAAGGCCTCTGCCTCTACAGTTTGCGCGAAGTTGTTTGCTGGAGCTTTTTGTGCCTTGACGAACACTTTCCTTACTTCGCCTTGATCGATGAAAATCTTTACGTCTCCATCCTTGGTGGCTAAGGTGACAGTTAAGTACCTTACATCAGGGCGAATGTACAGATTTCCCTGTGTTTGTCTTCCAAGGATGGCGTTGTATGATGAAGGAACATCCATGACAATAAATCTTGTCATTGTGGAGGCGAATGATTCAGCTGTCCCATCTACTGAAGTTCCTCTCATCATTAGGGGAAGATCAATCCATCCGAGGACGGGCAGTTCGGATGGTCCTACCCCGAAAGTAGGCGAAGTGACGGGCTTGAGGTCGGTGTTGGATATGCCCAAGTTCGGCAGTAAATGTGAGAACAGGACGTCGGCGTTTGATCCATCGTCAAGCAGCACTCTCTTGACGTCCCAGTTTCCTATCCTTACCATGACCAGAAGGGGATCGTCATGGGGGAAGATGATAGTGGTACCATCCTTGCGGGTCAGCTTCTTCGTCGGACTTTGATACTCCATCACTGCTATTTCTCTGGCCTTCCTCTTTCTTTCTGAGGATAGAGCCCCGTCGTGATTGTTTGTATGATTCCCGCGAGAGGTGGAGGGCGCCTTTTCGGACTTTGGTTCCTCCGTCTGTTGGAGTCGTAGTCCTCGTCATCTGCCTTTCCTTCTTCCTCCTTCCTCCTTCCTCCCTTTCGGGGAAGGCATCCGCAGGTATCGCCGAAGTTGGCCTTGTTTTATCAGCGACTCTATGTATTTTTTCAATTGGAAGAAGTCTTCGGTATCGTGGCTGTGGTCGCGATGAAACTGGCAGAACTTCTTCATGTTCTTTTTGTTATCAGCGGTCATGGCCCTTGGCCGCTGAACTTGGGTCCCTTGTCTCTCCATTGTCATGAGGATGTTGGTCCTCGTGGTGTTCAGAGGTGTGAAGGTTAAAGGTTTCCTTCCCCTAGTCCTTCGAGGTCGTCCTACCTGGTCGGTCGGATACCACGTCTGCTGGCTAGACCCTTCGGCACGGGCGTGATCAATCTTCGGTCCACCCATTCTCAGCTCTTCAGCTGTCATGTGCTGCTCGGCCCTTCGGTAGAACTCGCCAAGCGTGTCCGGAGGGTCCTTTGAAAATTCGTAGAACAGCTGTGAGTCTCTCCAAAGGCCCCGTATCATGGCGAGGATGCGTATTTCAGGCCAAAAGTCTGGGACACTTAGGGCCTCTTTGTTGAACCTTTCGACATAGTCACGGATGGTTTCTCCGTTCCTCTGCGCTATGTCGAACATCTGGACAGGCATCTTCGCCGTCGGCCGACTTCCAATGAATTGCTGTGTAAAGGCCGTGGATAGCTCCTGGAATTCCCTGATAGTCCCCGGGGCCAATGAATTGTACCACGCTGTTGCTGATCCTGTAAGGGTTACTTCAAAACACTTGCACAAGGTAGCATCATCAGCACCGTGCATCATCATGCTACGTTTGTACTTGGTCAGGTGAGCCTGTGGATCTGTCCGGCCATCATAAGTTTCCAGCCGAGGTACTCAGAAATCGCCTGGCATGGCTGCCTCAACCACTGTTCGGGTGAACGGGGACTCATCCCCACAGAAGGTTTCGGACAACCTAGCCCAGACCGGCTTGCGAGCTACCTGTTTCTCTACTCTCTCCAACCTTGTCAACAATTTCTCCATGAGGAGCGTGGCGCTGGGCCCTTTGTCCTGGTGCTCTGGGAAGGGTGACTGTCGGTGCCTCTTTGTCGACTGGCTTCGGACCCGAGGGGATGGCGACCTCGCCTCGGGTGACGAGCTCCTTTGGCGAGGAGTCTTTGGCCGCTCGTACCCCCTTTGCCTCGCAGGCCGTGCCCCGAGAGGTATATTTTCTGTCGAGGATTCATCGCGCGGGTCCCCACTCCCCGAACTGCGATAGATTGACTTCGGGCTTTTCTCCCGAGGGCGCACTGGCGAGGGGGGCCTTTGGGCCTGAGTTGGTTGTGGCCACCTTCGGTCTATTTGCTGTGTCACCTCAGCTACAATAGAATGCTGGAAGTCGCGCAGAAAGCTCATGGTTACGACTAGAGGACGCTCTTCCTCAGGCGAGGAAGTCCCTGGTAGGGTTTGCTCAGTGGCCGTTTGGACTTCAGGCGCGGACGAGGACTTCGGAAGTCCCTTGTCCTTAGAACGCCGAGTCTCCACAACGGCGACCTGAGGGTGGGTTCCCACAGACGGCGCCAAATGATGCCCAGCAGCACCTTCGTCATGTGACATTGTGACTTCGGGAGGGACTTCCTGAGAGGCAGAACGTCTGGTGCAAAGGTTTCCCAGAGGTGCGTGCCTGAAATGCTCAGAAAAGAGGGTTAGGAGGTCCCCGGAGTGTTTTTCCGGGGAGGAGCCTCCGACGCCTAAGTCAGTGCCTTGAGTGCAGATAAAGGAGGAACACTAGAGGAAAGATGGCCTTGCCTGTGCGTGTTTTCTTAGGGAAAGAGGGACCGATCCCCCTTGCCTGGGCGTGTTTCTTGGTATTTATAGGGGTGCCCAGCCCGTTCAGATCATGACACGTGTTCGGTCAGATGTCCTTGGTACCTTCGGGCGTAGGGAACATGTAGCCGCTTATAGGCTCTTTGAGCCTTGGACTGAGACAGGCTGTGATAGGACTCGAACGACGTCGGCGCGTCAGACCGCCGTTTGAGGCGGCGTGTAGCGCTTGTGGGCGACATGTCAGAGGCCCCTTAAATGCTGGTGCCGTACTCCCGAGGTTCTTTGGTCGAGGTCGTCTTTCGGTACGAATGCCCTCCTTCGGGAACTATGCCCGTGGTTTGGGGGTTCCGCCTTCGGGGAGGGTCTCTCCTGCCTGTGATAGCTGGTCTTTTATCCCCGAAGGCGATCCGTTCGGTCCCCCGAGGGAGCCGACAACACCTTTAACGTTTCTGGCATTCTAGCTGAGGTCGTGGGTTCGGGGCGTTCGGCTTCGCTCATTCCGAGGTCAGTGTTAGCGCCTCATTCGGATGACGCCAAGTTTCCCGTTCACGCTTTTGGCAGGAAGTATGTAGTGAGAGAAGCGATAGCCCTTCGGCTCTCACCAAGTCTTCCAAAATTCTTTCGAGACCTAAGAGTTTCCTTAAGTTTTATAATTGCTTTTACCATAAGCAAGGAAACTAGTTTTCAAAAGATCACAACTAAGTATCACTAGCTTGGATGAATGGTTTAGAACCCTTGTGACCTAGCCGCGCCGTTAGCCACGAGGTTGCAAGGTGAAACTTTAGTGCACCTAGTGTTGGGTTTCGGGAGCCAAACAGCGCAGCGGAATTTAACCGAAACCCTCCAGGATCCAAGTGAAACTGGGTAAACCGGGTGTTCAAAAATTTTCATATCTAATTTTCGGTTGAGATCTCTCACTCAACTGTAGAGTCGAATCACAAAACCTGAACAGTTGACGTGTTCAAGCTCTCTATGGTATCCACACGAGCCTCTCGGGATCACCACGCTTCCACCACGTCCCGGCAGATGCGTTTCTCTTGCGCTCGCAGTGCTAGCTTGCGTCCTCCAAGGAATTGCAAGAGAAGAGTGCGACTGTCCTTTTTGGGAGGCTAGGGCAAGGAGACCTTCGAATTTCTCACTTAAAAGTTGTATTTATAGTGAGACTCAACTTCCAGGCCTAATAGGTTTCAAAGCCCTAATCCAATTAGGATTTAATTTCGGGCTTAATAATGGCTCAACTCTTGGGCCCATTATTAATACGAAATTAAAGTGAAACCATAACCCAAATAATTAGCCCATGCACTTTAATGATCCAAATTGCTCTATGTGTGCGACCCAATAGGCTCTTATCACGTTAGCAATGATCATAAATCACATTTATGATCATAAGCAATGAGCGGTGTCTAGCAACACATCATTGCTACCCAAGTGACAAGATTGTCGATGATTCGACTATACCTTTATGATCATCACCGATATATGCCATTGTCCCTTTGTCCAAGATATCAAGACTAAGCACGAGACATGGAATGTGTCACTCTCGTATAGCCCAATCTTTGGTTTCTTGATTACCGAGTAGACTAACTTAAACTGATGACATTGATATCGCATATCAACTCATCCGAGCATGGCCATGCATTTTGTAAGTCTTACTCTGTCAAGGGGCCCGAAGATATCGTTCCCGTGACATAGGAGGGACAAATCCCATCTTGATCATACAAATCCCTCCGCATGATATGTGACATACCCAATGACCTCCTTCAAGTTCACTCAGTTACGAGCAACAAAGGAAAGTATCAAAGTATGTGACTCACATGTAGGGAACCTTGATGATCTTAGGTCGAAGGACTACATATACCCTGATCACTATGGGAATCACTTATGACACTTATATAACGATCCATATAGTGTTCTCATGGTGGGTCGGTCCAGTACACAAGTTCTCCAACTTGTACCCATATGTAGACTACATATCTCATATTAGTCTCCACATACGCTAGTCGTTATGTATTACTGCAACCCGCTCCACAATAATACTAGACCAGGGACTTTTAAGAATATCATTATTCTAGGGTTACAATTATGTTTGTTAAGTTACGCAGGAACAGAACAACAAACATAATTGCTGGATTAATGCCTTAATAAAATATCATGACTCAATGTGCAAAAAATACAATCATCTCATGATTGGCTTTTGGGCACAACACTAACACCTAGTCTATAAGGTCTTTAAGCCTAGTCTATAATAGTCCCACCATAGTGTTCCTGTATAGCATAAAAGGGAGAGGTTCAACTAGTGATTTATCACTAGTTAGGCTGGCAAGCTAAGCTTGCTAGAGGACAAGGCTATGCCTTGTAGTTCAAGGATGAGGCTGAGGAGTGGTTCCAATGGACCTAGGTATATGCATATATTAGACCTTCAGGCTGTATGAGCTCATAGCAGGTTACGTATGTTCTCATATATGGAATCCTTAGTAACTTTTCTTGCAGGTGAAGTGATAAACCTTACTGAAAATGTCTGAATTCTCACTCCCTAGTTATGTTGTGCAGATTATGACGTACTAGATTGGATAACCACAAAGGGTTGTCACAGTAGTTTGTTGTTGCTGCAAGTACGTTGCTTGAGAATCTTTCTAATTTTAGTCTACTTGGGTTACTTGTTGGTTAAGTAACAGTACTAACTACAGTCTTCCTTCGGTTGCAAAGCCTAGCAGCACATGGACAAGGACTTTTGTGACTTGCCACTGGGACTTGCATCCAAGGTGGGAATTAGTTCAAGAAAATCTCAGTTGAGGCTTATATATATAGTACTCCTAATTGCCTCCATTGTTTATGTTTTAAGGAGTCCTAGACTTTAGGGTTGCTCTTGGGTGAAGGCATTAGTCTATTTTATGTATGAATGCTCCTACATAGTTGTTATGTACAGTAAATTCACATAATTGTTGATTTTGTATACTTTAGCTATTTGAACTTGTTTTCTATGGAAATCTTTTGACCAAGTTAGTGTTTTGTGGATTTTGTTAATCGAAGTCAAAGCATAAAGAGCATGTATTTTGCATATACTAGGTTAATCAACTAGTATTACGGAGTTTTAATCCGCACACATATACAGCTAGTCAATTGCAAGCATCGTGCGACCAACTTTCACAGGCTTCTTGGGCAGGGGCCAAGGAGGGCCGTGTCATAACAGCTCCTTCAAAGATGGTGCTTTAAAAAGTCAAGCTTGGTTAGGGACAAGAACTTAGAAGCCTAGTGCAATTTAATGAAATTTTAAGAAAACACTCACAAATAGAAGCTAGGAAAGTGGAGATAAGAAAAACCAGATTCGTCCGGAGGTTGGATGGTTTAATACTGTAAAGCATAGATCCAAAGAAATTGAGATAATAAAGCAAGATAATAAAAGAAAAGCCAATAGTCATGCATTCTTTGCATCCATGCATTTTGCATGCAAAACTTTTGCATAACAGGATCAGAAAGGAGGCATATCAAAAGAATAATTGTGGCATTACTAGGAACAATTAAGACTCCCAAAAAAGGTATGCAATACGGAACAGTTAAGACTCCCTAAAATGTACGTAATAAGGTATACTCCAAGCAAACTCATTCAAGATCACATCAGAGGTAGTTATTAGGGGTGTGATAGCCGAAGTGCTATCGCCCCTTTAACCTGTGAACTTCGGCCAGATACCACGCTCGGGAAGTCCAGCGTCACTCGTAAGGAGTACCAGTACTGACCTGGAAAGGAGGAAGTCTGACGCCTCAGACATATGACCTCGGTGGCCCACTAGCACCCTCGGGAATGACAGTACTGACCATAGGAAAATAGCGCGTCGCCTTTCTCGGAAAAACGGCCAAACCACCTTCGGGGGAGAAGGACCAGCCACCTTCGGCAGAAGAAACTCCCCCCGAACGAGGACCTTCGGTGCTAAGGAAACTCCCGAACTACTGAGACAACTTCGGAAGAAGGGCCCTTATTCCGAAAGGTGACTTTAACTAAAGGAGACATCGGGATTACGGTAGAAGCATTTAAGGAGCCTCTGACATGTCGCTCGCACATGCTACACGCCGCCTTCATATGCGCTCTCACACGCTGACACCGCCTACGTCTTGTCATGTAGGGTTATTCTTGCCCTAACCCACGGCCCGAGGAGCCTACATGTGGCTAGAGGCCCCCACGCCCAAAAGTACAGATTACATCCGACCGAACACGTGTCGCAATCTGAATGGACTACATCCTCCTATACATATTAGGGAAATGGTCTCAGCAGGGGATCTCTCCTCCTAAAAAAAAAAATGTACACAGGCAAGAACCTTTGGCCTTCAATACTCTCTCTCTCTACTTCCAAAAATGCTGACTTGGGCGTCGGAGGCTCCTCCCCAGAAAAAGACTCCGGGGACCTCCTAACCCCTGTTTTCTGAGTGTTTCAGACAGGTCCTCCTGGGAAATCTCCACTTCAGACGTTCTCCCTCACTGGAAGTTCCTCCTAATTTCACCATTTCACACAATAAAGATGCAGTTGGGCATCATTTGGTGCCGTTTGTGGGAACCCACCCCCAAGTCGCCGTTGTTGAAACTTAGCGTTCTAAGGACAAGGGACTTCCAAAGTCCCTGTCCGCGCCAGAATTCAAACGGCAACCGAGCAAACTGCAGCAGGGACTTCCTTGCCTAAGGATAAACGTCCTCTGACTATTACCATTGGCTTCCTGGGTGAGTTCCAATGCTTCGTTGTGGCTGAAATGATGCAGCAGTTAGACCGAAGATGGCTACAGCCAACTCCGAGCCGAAGGCCATCCTCACCAGTACCTCACCGGGAGAAGAGTCCCAGTTTAACTCACCGGAGTTCGGGAAGCAGGGATCAACGTGATGAGTTCTCGACGGAAAATATACCCCTCAGGGCGCGACCTACGTGAGAAACAGGGCCAAATGACCTAGAAATCCCTGCCGAAGGAGTTCTTCGCCAGAAGAAAAGTCTCCATCTCCTAGGCACTGAAGTCACTTCCCAAAAAAGAGACATCAGTCTCTGTTCCCGGAGACCTATAGACAGCAAAAAGAAGAGCCCAGTGCCACACTCCTGATGGAAAAAATCCTAAAGAGGCTAGAAAAAATGGAGAGGCAGGTAGCTCGGAAGCCCGTTTGGGCTAGGTTGTCAGAAACCTTCAATGGAGATGAATCACCATTCACCCAAGCAGTGGTCGAAGCACCTATGCCGAGTGACTTTCGGGTACCTCGGTTGGAGACCTACGATGGCCAAACTGACCCCCACGCTCAGCTGACCAAATACAAGCACATCATGGTGTTGCACGGTGCCGATGATGCCACCTTGTGCAAGTGTTTTGAGTTCACCCTGGCTGGACCAGCAACTACAGGGTACAACTCATTGGCTCTTGGAACCATCATGGAGTTCCAAGAGTTGTCTACTGCCTTCACGCAGCAATTCATCGGAAGCCGGCCAACAGCGAAGATGCCAGTCCAAATGTTTGGCATAGCGCAGAAAAATGGGGAAACCATTCGTGACTATGTCGAAAGGTTCAACCGGGAAGCCTTAAATGTTCCAGACTTCAGGCTAGAAATACGTATCCTGGCCATGACACGAGGACTTCGGAGAGACTCCCAGCTGTTCTATGAATTCTCCAAGAATCCCCCTGACACACTCGGAGAATTTTACCAAAGGGCCGAGCAGCACATAACTGCTGAAGAACTGAGAATGAGAGGCCCAAAGTTTGATCACATTCACACCGAGGGCCGAGCCAGCAAGCTCGCTAGCCGACCGAATCAGGGGGACGACCTCGGAAGCTTAAGGGAAGAAAGCCATTGACTTTCACTCCCCTGAACACCACAAGGACGAACATCCTTATGGCAATGGAAAGGCAAGGAACTCAGATCCAATGACCGAAGGCCATGACCTCAGACAACAAAAAAAACATGAAAAAGTTTTTTGAATTCCATCAGGACCACGGGCACGATACCGAGGACTGCTTCCAACTAAGGAAATACATAGAATCGCTGATAAAGCAAGGTCAACTCCGACGTTACCTGCGGATGCCCTCCCCAAAAGGAAGAAGAGAAGATGAGGGAAAAGGAGATGACGAGGAGTATGACTCCGACAGGCGCCGCAACCGAAGTCCAAAAAGGCATCCACCACCCCCGGTAGGAGTGATACAAATGATCACAATAGGACTACCGTCGGCAGAAAGGAAAAGAAAGGCCAGGGAGATTTTGATGATGGAATATGGGAACCCATCAAAAAAGCTTGTTCGGAAAGATGGGTCCACTGTCATATTTCCTCATGATGATCCACTGCTGATTATGGCGAGGATAAGAAGCTGGGACATCAAGAGAGTACTGCTTGATGATGGTTCAAACGCGGATGTCCTATTCTTACACCTGCTACCAAGTTTGGGTATTTTAAGGAATGACCTCAAGTCCGTCACTTCTCCTACTTTTGGAGTGGGACCGTCCGAACTCCCCGTCCTCAGTTGGATTGATCTTTCTCTAATGCTAAGGGGAACTTCGATAAACAACAAAGACGAGCTGTTTGCCTCTATAATGACAAGGTTCATCGTCATAAATGTCCCTTCGTCATATAACGCCATTCTTGGGAGGCAAACGCATGGGAACCTCCACATCCGCCCGGGTGTAAAGTACCTAACTGTCACCTTCACCACCAAGGATGAAGATGCTGAGATCTTTATTGACCAGGGGGAAGTGAGGAAGGTGTTCATTAAGGTGAGGAAAGCCCCGGTGACAAACTGTGCGCAAACTACAGAAATGAAGGCCGTACTCGCAGAAGGGTCAAAAGGAGAAGGAACAGAAGATTCTAAGAAAATAGAAACTGAAGACATAGAGATGGTCCTAGGCCGGAATACCCGAATAGGGAAAAAATTAGCCAAAGGTGACAAGGAAAAACTTGTATCTTTCCTTTTAATGAATAAAGATCTATTTGCCTACTCGCCGAAAGACATGCCTGGGGTAGACCCTCGCATAATACAGCATAGCCTTAAAGTGAGCCCAGAAGTAAAGCCTGTCCGCCAAAAAAAGCGAAGCCTCTCGGCACACAAAAACAACTTCGTCAAAATCGAAGTCCAGCACTTGATAAATGCGAGCATAATCAGGGAAGTCAAATACCTCGAATGACTAAGTAATGTGGTTATTGCCACAAAAGAAGGGAGCGACAAGCTCCGAATGTGCATCGACTTCCGAAACGTAAATGACGCTTGCCCTAAGGATTCGTATCCTCTCCCACCAATAAATCAGTTTGTAGACTCGACCACTGAATTTGGACTCCTGAGCTTCCTCAACGGCTTTAGTGGGTATCATCAAATCAGGATGGACCCCGAAAACGAGGAAAAAACCACCTTCATCACCAAAGTCGGTACATATTGCTACGTCAGAATGCCCTTCGGGCTTAAAAATGCAGGAGCCACCTACCAGAGGCTGATGAACAAGGTCTTCAACGATCAAATAGGGAGGAACATGGAAGTCTATGTTGATGACATGATTGATGCCCAGCAGCATCTTCGTTGGAAGACATTGTGACTTCGAGAGGGACTTCCTGAGAGGAAGAACGTCTGGAGCCTAGATTTCCTAGGGGAGTGCGCCTGAAATACTCAGAAAATAGGGCTACGAGGTCCCCGGGGTCTTTTTCCGGGGAGGAGCCTTCGACGCCCAAGTCAGTGTCTTGAGAGATGAAAGAGGGGGAACACTAAGAGGTTTAGTGGCCTTGCCTGTTTGTATTTTCTCAAGCGGAGAGGGTCAGATCGGGCCCCTTGACAGGGTGTGTTTCCTGGTATTTATAGGAATTCCTAGCCCGTTCAGATCATGACACGTGGTCGGTCGGATGTTCTCTGTGTTTCAGGGCGTAGGGGACAAGTAGCCGTTTGCAGGCTCCTTGAGCCTTGAACCGAGACAGGTCGTGACAAGACCTGGACGGCGACGGCGTGTCAGACCGCCGTTTGAGGCGGCGTGTAACGCCTGTGGGCGACATGTCAGAGGCTCCTTAAATGCTCATGCCGTACTCCCGAGGTCCTCTGGGCGAGGTCGTTCTTTGGTACGGATGCCCTTCTTCGGGAGTTATGCTCGTAGTTCGGGGAGTCCCCTGGTTCTAGGGTTCTGCCTTAGGGGAAGTTCTCTCCTGTTTGGAATGGCTGGTTCTTTATCCCTGAAGGCGATCCTTTTGGTCCCCCGAGGGAGCCGGCGATACCTTTGAAATGCCTAGCGTATTAGCCGAAGTCCCGACTTCGTGGTGTCTGACTTCGCTCCTTCCGAGGTCAGTGATAGTGCCTCTGTCGGATGACGCCAGGCTTCCCGACCATGTTTTCGTCAAGAAGTATGTGCTGAGGGAGGCGATAGCCCTTCGGCTATCACAGGCCCCCCCTCCGAAAAGCCGAAGTGGGAACTTCGATTTGTCGGCTTTCGGAGGGGGTCCTTCGAGACCTCGGGCACAATGCCTGTGCCGAAGATGTACCTTTTTTCCGAAGACATGGGCTGCTCGGTCATAGCCCATCCTTTGGTGTCTTCAAGCTCACCCACTTCTCTCCTTTTGCAGGGCTGTGTAAGGTCATGTCTTGTAACTAGGCGTGTCAATCTGGAGCGGCGCCCCCAGGGCCTAGGGTTGTCAGAAAGCGTGTCCCTCTTTTGGCACGATGGCTGACACGTGGCAGCTTGTTATTGGCGGGAACTGCGTCGGATACAGCAGGCGCGCCTTTTCTCGCGCCATGAGCAGTTATGGCGACTGTTCGCCTTTGTGGAGTACTTTATGACGCCGGTTCGCCTACCCTCCTCGGCCTATATATACCTCTGTTCCGTCATAACCTCCTTTTGCTTCTGCTTTTGCTTTCAACTGCTTTCACGTTTTCTCCTGCTTTTTGCGGCGATCCTCTTTGACGGAGTGTTTTCCGGCAACCTTTCGCGACGGCGTCTTCGAATCCAGATTTTGGCAAAACATTTGGTGGGTTTTAACTTCCAGAGTCTTTTGCTTTTTAAGCTTTCCCGAAGTCATTTTTGGCCTTTTTCTGAAATCGCTTTTCTGACGACCATGCTTATTCCCGAGAGCTGGCAACCTCTTTTGTCTCACCCTTGCTGCACCACTCCTAAAAAATTAGCAAGATGGAAAACCAAATTCTTTCTTCCCTCGTACGCCATTACAAGGTTGCCACGTTCTGACCAATTCAGCTTTTCGAATCGTGGCGACGAGGTTACCATTTTCCGAGCCCAACTGAAGGCCGGACTTCGGTACCCTCCTCCGAAGATGATTTGCGACTTTTGCCAATTCCATGGCATTGCCGTAAATCAGCTTCCGCCGAACTCCTACTGCTACTTTAATGCCTTCCTTTGTATGTGCGGTGTTTTCAAAATAGAGCCCCACTTTATTCTTTTCATGCAGTACTATAAGCTCTTCGTGGTCCCGAAGAATGGCTTTTACTTCATGCTACCTCGGGGATCAGGGAGCAAAAAGTATATGTTCACCTTTGCCACCAAGGACAGCTGGCGAGGGTGGCAACAAAAGTTTTTCTTTCTGAAGATGGAGGAGGCCTGGTATCACGTTCCGACCAAATGGGCTCGGGGAAGGCTAGAGATGGACGTCGTTGATCCGAGGATAATGCTGACTCCTGAGTTGGCACCCATATTCGTGGACTTCGACAGACGGATCCGAGCAGTCTCCGACTGGGATTCCGAGGTCCCTTCGCGCCCCCTTTACCCCTTCCCCATCAATTGGAAACTGATGACCGAAGAGGTTCTTCGGGAACTAGGGGTGGTGAAGGAGCACAAGACGGACCTCAGGATGCCGGCTCCTGCTATCGCTGGGAAAGACTCTTGGTTGGTGCATCTCCTTAGGGAGGAAGTCACTTATGAGTCCTTTTTTTAGAGTAAGTTATCTCAAGATTCTTTTGTTATAGTTTTACCTTGGACTCACACTGATGTTTTCTTTCTTTTTCAGAGATGGGCGACGACTCCGCTGCCTACTACAAGTCCCTTTTCCTCGGTCAAGGCGAGAAGGGCGAGCAGACGAAGAAGGCTGTCTCCCGAAGGCAGAAATCATCTGGGGCTGGGCCATCGGTGGCCAAATAGGCAAAGAAAGACGCGCCTCCTCCTCAGGCAGAAATTCCCAAGGAGACGCGCGAAGAGTCGGATGCTGCTGCTGCTGTTCCGCCGGCCGAGGTTGCCGCTGCCGCCCCTTCTCGGAGTCCCTCTTCCTCGGCGGCTCTTCTGGACGCCTTGGTGGAAGTCCCTTCTGCCGAGGAGCGTTGTAAGAGTAAAGGTAAGGAGATTCCTGCCGAGGAGGTCCGGGACTCCGATGATGACGTCGCGGAGGTGCCGCCAGGTTCATTTTCTTAGACAAGTTGTGGTACCTTTGTTTCTTTAAGGGTTCCTTGTCTTGATAAATTTCTTGCTTTGCCGTGCAGGGGAGCTGCTATACCCGAATTGGGCAGCCGAGCACGCCCGGAAATGGGCTCTTCGGGATGCCCATGTCCCGAAGGGGAAGATCCCGAGGGAGCCCTTTTGGTCGTTTACGGAGGACATGAACTTGTACTCCGGCGACTGCCCGTACATGGCCAACCAAATCTCGAGGGGGATCCTCACCGAGGCCTCCTTCAGGGCCATTTCCGAAGCGTGCCCGAGCGATGAGTCCCTCGCTGCCAAGGTTTCCGAGCACGCTGCCCAGGTATACTTCAGGCCTTTGTTTTGTTTCCCTTTGATTTCTTCTAAGTGTTTGGCCCACTCTTTGCCTTACTAACTTTTGCTCTTACTTCTTTGCAGCTGCTGGGGTACACCGGCCTCCTCAGGGTCCGGGTGGCGAAGGAAGCGGCGTTCCGAGTCTCGGCCTTAGATCTCATAGAAAAATCTAAGGCCAAGTGCTCTGAATTGGCTGCCAAGAACAAAGAGATGGCTCAAGCTGCGAAGATGGAGGTCGCTGCCATTCGGGAGGAGTTCGCGAAGGAGAAGGAGGAACTTTTGAAGGACTCCTCCCAGAAGATTTCTGACCTCGGTGCCAAGGTGGCGGAGCTGACCTCGGCGAACGAATCATATCAAAAGGAGAAGTCAGATTCTGAGGCTCTCCTGGCGAAGGTGCTTGCCGAGAAGGCCGAGCTCCAGGCCGAGGTCGAGTCTTTGAAGAAGGAGCCAAAGAAGAAGAAGACGAAGGCACTGAGGAAGGAGATTGCCGATCTGGAGAGGGAACGTGATGAGCTGGCGGTCGAGAAGAAGAAAGCCGACGAAATGACCAAGGTCGGTTTTCAAGACGGCTTCTGCCTCGTTCGTCACCAAGTGCTTTAGAGGTTCCCAGATCTGGACCTCTCTTTTTTGGAGGCCCTAAACATTCCTGAGGGGCCTCGGTGGTCTTGGTCGAAAATCGAGCACCTGAACTTGCCCCTTTCTTTCCCGGCGCCGAAGGTGGTGGAAAAGGACGTAGGAGCAGGTGGCTCCCGAAATGCCGAGATTCCTTAGTTTGTTTTAGGGTCCTTTTCCTTCTTTTTCTTCTTTTGGCGAGCTTTCTTCTTTGTAAGCAGATTCATCTCAATAAAGACTCTTTCTTAAAAATTTTGGCTAAGTCTTTTTGTAAGATTTTTCATTTTCCATTGTCCCGAACATGTTCGCTCAAGAGACTTTGAAAAATACGGCGATCTTTTTCGCGAAATTCTGACTTGTACAAATTATGCTCAAGAATTTTGGCTAAGTCTTTTGTGAGATTTTTCATTTTCCATTGTCCCGAACACGTTTGCTCAAGGGACTTCGGAAAATCATATCTTCGCTTATGTCAGCGGTCACCTTCGCGAGATTCAGACTTGTATAACTCATGCTCAAGATTTTTGGCTAAGGAGCTTTTGTACTTAGAAATTTTTCTGTACAATACAATCTTCTCACCGAAATCTTAAGCATAGAATTTTCTCAAGGCGTCCGAATGCCATGTATTTTTTAACTCTATGCCTCCGGCATCGCCGAGCTTGTAAACCCCTTTTCGCACTTCGGCAAGTACCAGATAAGGTCCTTCCCAATTTGCGCGAAGTACCCCGTGGGATGGCCTTCGGGGTCCAAATTCAGCCTTTCGGAGAACGAGGTCTCCTTTCTTTATTCCTTTTGGCCTGGCGCGCAAGTTTATAGCCGCGGCCACTCTTTGCTGAAAAGCTTTTCTCCTCAGCTCGGCTATTTCTCTGTGTTCGCCGACGAGGTCAAGCTTGGTTCTCAGGCCGAGGTCATTTCCCCTTTCATCGAACACTTGCACTCGCACCGATGGCTGCACTACCTCGACTGGGATGATAGCCTCTGTACCGAAAACAAGTGAAAAAGGTGTTTCCCCTGTGGCTCTTCGGGGTGTTGTTCGGTAGCTCCATAACACACTTGGGAGCTCTCCCGGCCATTTCCCTTTTGCTTCCCCCAGTCTCTTTTTCAGACCATCTTTGATAGTCCTGTTGGATACTTCTACTTGCCCATTGCTTTGGGGGTGAGCTACTGGGGCGAAGTGCATTTTTATTCCGAGGTTGTTGATAAATTCTTGGAACCCTTTGTCTGTAAACTGGGACCCATTGTCGGCTACTAGTACCCTCGGTATGCCAAATCTGCATACAATGTTCTTCCATACGAACTTTTGCATATCTTTTGCCGAGATAGTCGCCAAGGGTTCCGCCTCGATCCATTTAGAGAAATAGTCTACTGCAACTACGCAGAACTTCACGCCTCCAGGCGCTGTTGGGAGTGGCCCAATGAGGTCTATGCCCCAAACTGCGAAGGGCCAGGGATAGTCAGCCGAAGTTACCATTTCCGAGGGTGTCCTCTGGATACTCGCGTGTCTTTGGGAATTACCACATTTCCGGACGAACTGCCTAGCGTCCTTCCTTAGAGTAGGCCAAAAGTATCCTTGCCGAAGTATTACTGCTGCGAGGGCGTCAGTTCCAACGTGCGAACCACAAGCACCTTCGTGAACTTCTTCGAGGATCATTTCAGTATCCTCTTCGCCAACACACCTCTGCAATGGATTTGCATATCCCTGCCGATATAATTCTTCGCCAATTAGGAAAAATCGACCGGAGCGTCTTCGAACTTTTGCAGCTTCGTGGGGTTCTTCGGGGAGCGCATTGGTTGCGAGATATCTTTTTATTGGGTCTTTCCAGCCTCTTCCCAAAGTTACTATGCCCAGCACTGCGATGCTCGGTTGATTTAGCACCTCGGTGCATGTTTTTGATTTCGCGAAGCAGTCTGCTTCGGCGTTATCTCATCGAGGTACGTTTTTGATTCGTACGGTGTCGAACTCTCGAATGAGCTCTACTACCAGTTCACGGTATTTTGCCAAGGTCGGGTCCTTCGCCCCATAATCCCCTGCCATTTGCCGAACTACCAGCTGGGAATCACTGTGGGCTTTTAAGTTTCTTACACCAATTTTTCTAGCTAGACGCAATCCTGCTATGAGAGCTTCATACTCGGCCACATTGTTGGTGACGTTGAAGCCGAACTTGATGGCCTTCATTACTTCTAGACCTTTGAGACCTTTGATAATTACCCCAGCTCCCTGATGTTCGGACCCCGAGGCTCCGTCAACATATAAAGTCCATTCTGGCTCACTTTCGCCAGGATCCGGATGGCTATCCTCGGTGGTGGGTACTTCGGCAATGAAGTCTGCCAAAGCTTGAGCTTTTATGGCTTTCCGAGGTTCATAAGTGATGTCGTGCTCGCCAAGCTCTATACACCATTTGGAGAGCCTTCCTGAATGATCAACTTTTCTCATGACATCCCGTAGTGGTAGACTGCTTTGGACGACGATGGGGTGAGCCTGAAAATATGGTCGTAGCCTCCTCCCTGCCAGGACCAAGGCATATATAGCTTTTTGCAGCAAAGGATACCTGACCTCGGCGCTGTGCAGGGACTTGCTTACATAATAGACCGGCCACTGCTTCGGCCCTTCCTCTTTCACAAAGACCGAGCTTACTGCTTTTTCTGTGACGGCGAGGTATAATATGAAGGGTTCTCCCTTGCGAGGTTGTCGCAGAGTGGGCAGACTGGCTAAGTAAATTTTGAGTTCTTCCCAGGCCTTTTGGCAGTCTTCATTCCAAGGATGAGCATTGCCTCCGAGGTCGTCCTCCATTTTTGCTGCCTTAGTGAGGACTTTGAAGAATGCTCGACACCGGTCTCCATATCTGGAAATAAACCTGCTAAGAGAGGTTATCCTTCCAGTGAGTCTCTGCACATCCTTTATTGTGGCAGGAGTTCGGAATTCGAGCAGAGCCTTAATTTTTTCTGGGTTAGCATCAATGCATCTTTCTGATACCATGTACCCAAGAAACTTTCCCGAGGTCACTCCAAAGATACACTTTTCGGGATTAAGGTGAATCCCGAAGGTCCTGAGCTGGTGGAAAGTTTCCTTTAAATCTGCGACGTGGTCGGTGGGCAGCTTGCTTTTGACTATCATGTCATCGACATAGACTTCCATGTTCCTCCCTATTTGGTCACTAAAGACCTTGCTCATCAACCTCTGGTAGGTGGCTCCTACATTCTTGAGTCCGAAGGGCATCCTGACGTAACAGTATGTTCCACCCTCGGTGATGAAGGCGGTCTTCTCCTCGTCTTCAGGGTCCATCCTTATTTGATGATATCCACTGAAGGCGTCTAGGAAACTTAGGAGCCCGTATTCGGCAGTTGAGTCTACCAATCGGTCTATTGATGGGAGAGGGTATGAGTCTTTTGGGCAAGCATCGTTCAAGTTTCTGAAGTCAATGCACATCCGGAGCTTACTGCTTCCTTCTTTTGTGGCGATTACCACATTGCTTAGCCATTCGGGGTACTTGACCTCCCTGATTACATCTGCCTCCAATAAGCGCTGGACTTCGATTTTGATGAAGTTATTTTTATGGACTGAGATGCCTCGTTTCTTTTGCCGGACAGGTTTTGCTTCCGGACTTACTTTAAGGCTGTGCTGTACTACGCGAGGGTTCACCCCTGGCATATCTTTCGGCGAGTAGGCAAATAAGTCTTTATTCATCAGTAGAAAGGATACAAGTTTTTTCTTGTCACCTTCGGCCAAATTTTTCCCTATTCGGGTACTTCGGCCTGGGACAAGTTCTACTTCTTCCATTTCTACCTTCGCGGAACCTTCTGCCTCGCCCTTTTTTGGTTTTAAAGCCTCTGCCTCTACGGCTTGTGCGAAGTTGTTTGCTGGAGCTTTCCTCGCTTTGACGAACACCTTCCTTACCTCGCTCTGATCAATGAAGATCTCTGCGTCTCCATCCTTGGTGGCAAAAGTGATAGTCAAGTATCTTACATCAGGGCGAATGTGCAGGTTTCCCTATGTTTGCCTCCCAAGGATGGCGTTGTATGATGAAGGAACATCCATAACGATGAACCTTGTCATTGTGGAGGCGAATAACTCGGTTGTCCCGTCCACCGAAGTCCCTTTCATCATTAGGGGAAGATCGATCCATCCGAGAACAGGCAGTTCGGATGGTCCTACGCCGAAGGTGGGCGAAGTGACGATCTTGAGATCACTGCGGGATATGCCCAAGTTTGGCAGCAAATGTGAAAACAGGATGTCGGCGTTTGATCCGTCGTCAAGCAAGACTCTCTTGACGTCCCAGTTTCCTATCCTCACCATGACCAACAGCGGATCGTCATGGGGAAAGACGACGGTGGAACCATCCTTGCGGGCCAGCTTCTTCGTCGGGCTCTGATACTCCATGACTGATATTTCTCTAGCCTTCCTCTTTCTTTCCGAGGATGGGAGTCCTGTCGTAATTGTTTGTATTACCCCCGCCGGAGGTGGAGGGCGCCTCTTCGGACTTCGGTTCCTCCGTCTGTCGGAGTTGTAGTCTTCGTCATCTGCCTTTCCTTCCTCCTCTTTCCTCCCCTTCGGGGAAGGCATTCGCAGATAACGTCGAAGTTGGCCCAGTTTTATCAGCGACTCTATGTACTTTTTCAATTGGAAGTAGTCTTCAGTGTCGTGGCCGTGGTCGCGGTGAAACTGGTAGAACTTCTTCAAGTTCTTCTTGTTCTCAGCAGTCATGGCCCTTGGCTGCTGAATCTGGGCTCCCTGCCTTTCCATTGTCATGAGGATGTTGGTCCTCGTGGTGTTCAGGGGCGTAAAGTTTGGGAGTTTCCTTCCCCGCATTCTCCAAGGTCGGCCTGCCTGGTCAGCTGGATATCAAGTTTGCTGGCTGGATCCTTCGGTGCGAGTGTGATCAGACTTCGGTCCACCCATTCTCAGCTCTTCGGCTGTCATATGTTGTTCGGCCCTTCGGTAGAATTCACCAACCGTGTCCGGAGGGTCCTTGGAAAATTCATAAAAGAGCTGTGAGTCCCTCTGAAGGCCCCGTGTCATGGCAAGGATGCGTATTTCGGGCCGAAAGTCTGGGACACTCAAGGCTTCTCTGTTAAACCTTTCGACATAGTCGCGAATGGTCACTCCATTTCTCTGCGCTATGTCGAACATCTGGACGGGCATGTTCACCGTCGGCCGACTTCCAATGAATTGCTGCGTGAAGGTTGTAGATAACTCCTGGAACTCCCTGATGGTTCCTGGAGCCAATGAGTTGTACCACGCAGTTGCTGGCCCTGTGAGGGTGACCTCAAAACATTTGCACAAGGTAGCGTCGTCTGCACCGTGCATCATCATGCTGCATCTGTACTTGGTTAGATGAGCCTGTGGATCAATCCGGCCATCATAAGTTTCCAGCTGAGGTACCCGGAAGTCACCTGGCATGGCTGCCTCTACTATAGTTCGGGTGAACGGGGACTCATCCCCACAGAAGGTTTCAGACAGTCTGGCCCAGACCAGCTTGCGAGCTACTTGTTTTTCCACTCTGTCCAACCTCGCTAATATTTTCTCCATAAGGATCGTGGCACTAGGTTCTTCTTCTGGGAAGGGAGATTGCCGGCGCCTCTTCGGGGAGTGACTTCGGCGCTGAATGGATGGTGACAAGCTCCTTCGGTGTGGGATTTTAGGTCGCTTGGACCCAGCTCGTCCTGTAACCCGTGGCCCGAGGGGCATATTTTCTGTTGAAGACTCCTCACGTGGGTCCCCGCTTCCCGAACTATGATGGACTGGTTTGGGGCTTCTTTCCTGAGGACATGCTGGCGAGGGAGTCCTTTGGGCCTGAGTTTGTTGTGGCCACCTTCGGTCTATCTGCTGTGTCATTTCAGCCACAACAGAACGTTGAAAGTCGCGCAGGAAACTCATGGTTATGACCAGAGGACGCTCTTCCTCCGGCGCGGAAGTCCTTGGAAGGGTTTGCTCAGTAGCCGGTTAAGCTTCAGGCGCGGACGGGGGCCTTGGGAGTCCCTTGTCCTTTGAACGCTGAGTTTCAACAACGGCGACCTGAGGGTGGGTTCCCACAGACGGCGCCAAATGATGCCCAGCAGTATCTTCGTTGGAAGACATTGTGACTTCGGGAGGGACTTCCTGAGAGGGAGAACGTCTAGAGCCTAGATTTCCCAGGGGAGTGCGCCTGAAATACTCAGAAAAGAGGGTTAGGAGGTCCCCGGGGTCTTTTTCCGGGGAGGAGCCTCTGACGCCCAAGTCAGTGTCCTGAGAGATGAAAGAGGGGGCGCACTAAGAGGTTTAGTGGCCTTGCCTGTTTGTATTTTCTCAAGGGGAGAGGGTCAGATCGGACCCCTTGCCAGGGTGTGTTTCCTGGTATTTATAGGAGTTCCCAGCCCGTTCAGATCGTGACACGTTTTCGGTCGGATGTTCTCTGTGTTTCAGGGCAAAGGGGACAAGTAGCCGTTTGCAGGCTCCTTGAGCCTTGAACCGAGACAGGTCGTGACAAGACCTGGACGGCGACGGCGTGTCAGACCGCCGTTTGAGGCGGCGTGTAACGCCTGTGGGCGACATGTCAGAGGCTCCTTAAATGCTCATGCCGTAGTCCCGAGGTCCTCTGGGCGACGTCGTTCTTTGGTACGGATGCCCTTCTTCGAGAGTTATGCTCGTAGTTCAGGGAGTCCCCTGGTTCTAGGGTTCCGCCTTCGGGGAAGTTCTCTCCTGTTTGGAATGGCTGGTTCTTTATCCCCGAAAGCGATCCTTTTGGTCCCCCGTGGGAGCCGGCGACACCTTTGAAATGCCTAGCATATTAGCTGAAGTCCCGACTTCGTGGTGTCTGACTTCGCTCCTTCCGAGGT